>VFFE01009189.1:943363-963237 GCA_008921705.1 Burhinus oedicnemus | reverse complement strand
CCTCAGTATCTGTCTTCTCTGAATGAATTTGTGAAACATTTTTGTGGGATTTACAAATTACTGTAGGATCTGGAATTGCCTGTGGAAAGGATGATTAAAAACCACCAACAGTGTCATGGTTTCAAGGACAGGAAGGAGAGAGTGAAAAAGACTTACGAGTTTAGAAGAAAACTAAACTACTTTAATGAAATATTAATAATAAAATAATAAAAAGAAAATAATGAAATATATACAAAACCGTATCAAGCTCCCAGGATGACAGTCACGTCACCAGCAGGTGCTGGGGAAGCCCCAGACTGGACTCAGTGATGGACGGGAACTGGATTCTGGATCTGGATTCAGGATCGGGATAAAAGGCAGACAAACAGACAGAGTCCTCCTTGGACGCCGGCCACTGAAGAAAGAGAGCTGACCCTTTGATCCCTCAGCTTTTATACTGAGCATGGGGCAGATGGGATGGAACACCCTGTTGGTCAGTTTTGGGTCACCTGTCCCATCCGCTCATTCCCGCAGGTGTGACCCCTCTACGCTTTTCCACTTCCAACCCTCCAATGGGGCAAATACCAAAGTTGGCTGCCCTTGGTTGTTATAGCAATAAGGATAAGCAAGAGCCTCTCTGTATCCCATTCCTTGGCATCAACTATAAACATCGATCTTATGCCTCTGAGAGTGAACAGTTTCTGCACAACATGCTGGTAATTTCAGCAGCTAGAAGAGGCCTAGCTAGAAGTACAATTACTGAATAGAAAATTGGTTCTGTTTTACCTCAAACCAG
Source organism: Burhinus oedicnemus (assembly GCA_008921705.1). Lineage (NCBI taxonomy): Eukaryota > Metazoa > Chordata > Aves > Charadriiformes > Burhinidae > Burhinus > Burhinus oedicnemus. The sequence goes on along the minus strand of VFFE01009189.1, from coordinate 962,462 downwards.
GACAAACAGTAGCAAGAAAAGCAAGGACATTCAGGTCCACATGGATTAGTTAAAACCTGCCTTCATTCATTCCACAAATCCTGCTGGTACTAGCAGTGCCATGTACCAATTCCAGAACTGGCAACACAGATACAAAAGGACAGTGGGATGGGAAGAGTTGTATTTATTTTCAGGAAAGAGTTGTATCAGATGTACCGTGAAAGCAACCTTCATCACTTATTAATGAAAGGTAGATTTATTAGAATCATTATTCCTGGAATTGTGTGTGTGTAGATTATGGTTAGGTACAAAACTGATATATTTTCAGGTCACATGAGACAAGATTTCATTTCTCTGGCAGTGTGCGCTGGACAAAGAAGAAAATCCATTGCACTTTCACAGGCTAATACTACTTCTTCTGCATAGTCATGCTATAGTATTTAATATCACAATGCTGTAAATACTATTTTCTAATCAAGTAGATGTTTTTTAAAAAATAAAAAGGCAAAATTTGACATTTTCAACTGTTGGTCTCTGTTGTGGATATGTAGGCATCATTGTTTCACTTGGCTCAGAAATGTCCAGGGTCTACCACAGAAAAATCTAAGGGACAGAAGTACTGCACAATGTTTGAAGAAGTGATATCCACCCTAATAAGGGAAACTAGAATTAGGCACTGCCTGAAAATAAGCAGGATGCACACAAGACCTTGGGATGCAAGATGCATCTGAGAGAGTTGAGGACTCTAGCTGATGTCATTGTGAAGTTAATCTCTATCATCTCTGAAAAGCTGTAGTGATCATGAGATGTCCTTAACGACTGGAAAAAGGCAGACTTCATGTCCATCCTCAACAGAAGGCAAGAAGATGCAAAATAATTTCCTTTTCCAGAAAGTCCATGGGCTAGTCACCTCACATCAGTCCCTGGGAATGTTATGGAACAAGTCTTTACAGAAGCCATTTCAGGCACTTGAAGGACACAAGGTGTTTGGAAACAACCCACATGGATCTATGAAAAGCAGGTTTCTGAGATGAAGTGACTGGCTCAGGAGGCAAGGGCAAAGCAGTAGATGCCCCTCACCTTGAATCTAGGAAGGCTTTTCACATATTCTGTCATAGTAACCCTGTAGCCAGCCTGTCAAAATATGGACTGAATGGATAACCTACAAAATCGGTGACATACAGTAGACTATGACTTAAAGGGTAGTTACTTCAAACACCAAGTGGTTACCAGTTATGACTGGCATTTCTCAAGGGCTGGTAGTGTTTAACACATTCACCGATGACCTGGATCATTGGACAGTGCACACTCTCAGCAAGTCTGAGAGACACCAAACTGCAGGGAACAGTTGATATGCTGCAGGGGAGGGTTGCCATCAAAAGGCCCTCAAAAAGATGAAAGAATGGGCTGACAAGAACTTAGGTTCAAAGGCATATGTCAAGTCCTGCACTTGAAATGGAATAATTCTGTGCAGTATTTCAGGATGGAGGCTTATTGGCTAAAAAGCAGCTCCAAAGAAAAGGACTAGGCAGTCCTGGTAGACAGGAGGTTGAACAGCAGTGTGTCTTACCAGCAATGAAGGCCAACCGCATCCAGCACCATATTGGCTAGAGTGTAACCAGCAGGGCAAGGAAAATTATTATTCCCCTCTGTTTGGTACTTGTGAGACCACATCTGGAGTATTGTGTCCAGTTTTGAATGTCCCAGTAAAGAAGAGGGATCAACAAAGCAGGGAGATAACTTGGGGCCTGGAGCCCCTTGTCTCCATGCAATAAAGAGAAGCTGAGGAAACTGTGTCTGTTAAGTCGAGAGAAAAGATGCATGAGGGAGAATCTAACTGCAGTCTTCCAGTACCTGAAGGGGAGCTACAGAGAAGATAGAGCCAGATTTTTAGGAGGTGCACTCTTTTGCTGTGCAAAGACATTAGATATTATAACAACAAAAATTGAACTTACAGAAAAAAATATTCACAGTGAGAGTGGTTAAGCACTAGAACAGGCTTCTAAGAGAGGTTTGGGAATCTCCATTCTTGGAGATGCTCAAAACTTGCCCAAGGCCTTACCTAATTTTGAAACAAGACTGACCTTGAGCAGGAGTTTGGAAAACACAGAGGTTTTCAATGATTCTGTGAAATTTTGGTCAATTTTTCAATGGCAACGTATGAGCACAAATTTGTTTGGTTTTATGTTTTAACACACACATGGCAATGTTCAGAGATAATGAGCAGGCACCACTCCTTGTGTTGTGTCAGAGTACCTTCTCAGTGCTGGCTTGGTGCCTCTGAAAAGTGTCTTTGACATTTGCAGAGTGTGCAGATGGAACTCTGATAGTGATAGGTGTTTTGCAGACTATCTCCTCGCTACAGGGAATAATAACTAGTTGCATGCATTTAGTGCACTCTTGGAAGATAATGCTGGTTCAAGAGAAAAAAGTATTTGGTACGTTTTGTCAGGTTACAATCCATCCTGAAATTAAAATCAGCATTCTTTGTAAGATTACACTGTTTATTTTCTATCAACAACAGCCTTCCAGATATATTCTGCCAGTCAGTAAATGTATAGGTAAGGTGAGAGAGGCAAAAAAAATCACTTGCATCTTCTTCAGTGACTCTCTGACCTTCTCATTTCGAAGTTAGATCACATTCATAAGAACTGAAGGGCATTATGAGAAACAAAGCACCTTGCATGGGTCTGTCTGTACTATCCATCCTGTGAAAATACCAGAAGGATGCAAAAAAAGTAGCTCAATGGTATTTTCTAACAATTTAGGGCTTGAAAATCCTGGCTCATAGATGTTTGTAAATAATTAATAAAAAAATCTGTTGTTCTCTACAAGCACTGAAGAAGGAAATGTGCCTCATTCTGAAAGCAAAACATTTTCTTATGTTTTAAACAGTAATTCTTTAAAACGACACAATGATGAACTATGTAAAACTGTTATTTAGAGACCAATAAGAAGGATGTGTCTTGTAAAAAAGGGTTTATTAGTCCTTACCCAGCTTTAGTAAGCAGGTTTCTACATCTAAAACTTTAATGTGCAGTTGGCACTTGTCTAAATTTTAGTCAGCGGTTTCTGTTTTCCAGTTTGCCAGTCAAAATAAACTGGAACTGCAATCCACTGTTCATAGAATTTAATCCTCATGTCATCAAGCCTGGACTATGAGCGAAATTAAAACTCAGCATTAACATTTATGTTAATAATTTTAAAATTATTTTAAAAGAAATGTATATGTACTGTTCTGTTTCAAAAAATATACTGGCATTTTATGTATCGGCTGCACTGCTGCAGCTTGCTCTTTCAGTTATTTAATTCATCCAGACCAGATATCTATGGTATTGTATCATTTTAACTTACGTCACTGAACACTGGGTTAGGCAACATTCTGCCACAGGGATGGTTGCAAAAACAAAAAATCTAAATTATAAAAAAGAGTCGTCTACAACAAAGAAAGAATGACTGTCTTCTTCACTGTATATGTGTGCGTTAGTGGAGGAAGTAGGGCTGAGAAGAGTACGGTCACAGAAAAGCCAGGCTCACCGTTCCCTATGTAAAATCCTGTTTCCATAATAAAGGGAAATTGTAAAGCCATTAGCAAAACTAAAATTAGATTCAAAAAATTCCTGGAGTCTAATGAATTTGCATTCCCCAAACTATGTCCTCCCCCGAATGCAGAAAAGGTCTTCAAACTCTTCAGAAAGAGAACTGTTTGGGACATTTTTTTTTCAAATTATATTTTGGTTAAATATAACACCTATTGGAAAAGATTCTTTAGTGAGAGAAAGACTGGCTTTATCGTGTATGGGTATGAGTAACTCATAGCAAGCCAGGGGAGGGGCCAGGACTAAATAACAAACGGAACACAGGAGACAAAAAATTTCATTATTCCATGGTGGGTCTTCATTGTATATGTAATATGCAATTCTAGTCCAAAAAAGCAAGTCAAAAGTACACAGAGTGATGAAAGATATGAAATGGCTTTTATTCAAGTACCAGAAGTCTACAGGGAAGAGAGAACTTCATGAGGGATACCAGAACAGTCTGGAAAATAATACATAGACTGGAAAAGCCAATAAGGAATGGCTGTTTATACTGCCCTTCTGTACAAGCACTAGGAGACATTAACTGAAGCCAGCAGGTGGCATATTCAAAAGAAATGAGAAGATACACTTTTTTGTACAGTGCACAGTTGCCTTGTGGACATTGTCGTTTTGATCTGGATGTAAACTTCTGTATGAGACCAAGAAGCAAACTGAGAAAGCAAAGAGAAGAATCCACCAAGAGCTGTTAAATGCAGAGATCCCCTTGATGTCATCTGGGAACCGTCAGCCCTTGATGGAAGAAAGAGAGCTCTGGTGAGCTACCGTGGTATCACTATCGGTATCACTATATCCTGCCCCATTCCTGTATTCTTCCCTAGGCATCTGCCTCTGGTCACTGCTGGAAATAGAGTACTAGCCTTGCTAGCCCTAACTGGACATTTGATCTCACCCTGTACAGCTCTTCTTATGTTCTTACTCCTGGAACATACACGTGTGTCATACAGGTGTTTGTGCATTCCAAATCCAAAAGATGTCATTTTTCATTTTAATACACAGGAGACAAGTTGTTCCAAGAACTGAAAACTGATGCAGCCAGGGTTGCTATGAACTTGTATCTCCTGTTCCCTGATCTTTTTCCCTCCTGCCTCTGGGATGAAACAAGATGCAAAAGATGTTTTCACTGGTTTAAATGCATAGAAGTGCTGCATGCAGTAGGTGCAGTGTGATTTGACCTTTGGACCTCCAAAGTAGCTGAAAAGTGGTGTGTTAACTGCTAGTACCTGTAAGGACTCTTTCCATTATCCAGCTCAACATAATGTAATGTCAGTTTTGATACCTTAACTCTTCGGTTAAATTTGTTTGAAACTGGCCTATTACCTCAAAAGCTATCAGTAAGGTAACAGATAAATAGACAAACGAAGATTAATCAAAAAGATAAACAGCTTGACTTTGTAAGCTTCATTCCTTTTGTTCTGAAACCTGAGAACTTACTGTGAAGTGGCATTGCCCCTTTCCAGTCAGATCCATAGTTTTATTATGCACTTTCTCTACTGATATACTAGGAACTACATTACATTCACTCTCTGAATTACTATGCTTTTTAGATGCTAAGGAGAGTTGAAAAGAACAAAGTTAGCTGCCTCATTTGTCATGTCTTTCCTCCATTATAACCTGTTTGCCACTACCCATCTGTCATCCACATGAAAAAGAAACTCCTCAGTCTCTTAAATTTGCCCTGAAACACCAAAAATGAGAGCTCCAAGAACAAGAAGAAACTTGCTGTTCTGTGCAAGCTGGGATGCCAAAGTGCCTGGAAACTGGCTTTCCACTCCAGTCTCTTCTTGAAGGGTCCCTTGCAAAGTCTGCTTTTCCTCTCCTGGCCATACATTCTCCTTTGCTTCCCAAAGCAACAGAAGAGCTGGCAACATCAGCCTGCAGGATAAATGTCACTGGGAGGCCAAGGAGGAAAGCATAACCCATGTCAAAGAAAGGTAAGCTAGATTTGTTCTGGCTTTATGAAGAAGACCTTCCTGTGGAAAGCAAGTAGTCGGCAAGCTGTCATGCTTCTCTGAAATAGTGGCATATGAGCTCATTAATGTCTACCTGCCACCTCCATACTAGCCTTGAAAACATTTCTTGTACTGCTACAGATAAGAGGTTGAGTGAGGCATCTGTCAAACTGCACCACAACAAGCCATTCATCCTGTAGGCGTTAGACAATGAGAATCTCCTCCTTCAGGGGAAATTGTTCAAAGTATGTGTAAGCTAAACCCTGGGATGTGAGCCCTAGTTATGAGGTAGAATTCAAGTTTGTCTTGGTAACCTGCATATTCCCTGAACTATAGCATAAAGTTACCAATATTCCTGCAATGTCATGAGGGATGATATACTATTTTTAAGAATTTAAACAGTAATAGGTGTCCTCCCCTCCACTGCCCTTGGAGTAAGTATCTCATGACTTCTGAAAAAAACCACTTATATACATCAGAGCATATCAGTGACCCTGTGGGTACTCTGAAAACTGTGCCCATACATTATTTGGAAAGGTGATAAAGTTGAGAATTATATTACCAATTCTTCAAGTTAAAGATTCCCAGAGAATAACTAATCAAACAAGAGTTTAATTTTACTCGTAAATTAAGATAATGATATGACCCTAGAGGGATTAGTCATATCTGTCTACCAGCTGCTTTTCAAAGGTTTTGAGAAAAAAAAAAAAAAAAGAAAGAAAAAAAACATCTACAGATTATTTGTAGAGCATTTTAAATGGTGGGGCAAACCTCTCCTCACTTGTCTTCTCCGTTTGATGGAACTACAGAAAGACTATGAATCTGTGTTCATTTATGGAAATTTGTCATGGTTTCAGTTGGGACAGAGTTAACTTTCTTACTAGCAGCTGGTATAGTGATGACTCTTGGATTTGGAATGAAAGTGACGTTGATAGCACAACCGATGTTTTCGGTTGTTGCTGAGCAGTCAAGGCCTTTTCTGCTCCTCACACCTCCCTGCCAGCAAGTAGGCTGCGAGTGCACAGAAAGTTTGGAGGAGACACAGCTGGGACAGCTGACCCCAGCTGACCAAAGGGATATTCCATGCCATATGATGTCATGCTCAGCATATAACACCGAGGGCAGAAGGAAGAGCGGGCCATCTGAAGTTACAGTGTTTGCTTGCATGCACAGCTCTACCTATTAAACTGTCTTTATCTCAACCCATGAGTTTTGTCTCACTTTTACTCTTCTGACTGTCTCCCCCAGCCCAGCTGGGGGGAGTGAGTGAGTGGCTGTGTGGTTCTAGTTGCTGACTGGGTTTAAACCCCAAAAAAATTGCCTTTATTCTCAAATAACAAAGGGAATAAAGGAGACAAAAAAAATTATTGTTCCAAGGTGTGCCTGTACTGTGTATCCTACATTCAGTTCTACTCCCTGACAACTCAAAACAGCAAAGGATCATGGAAAAAGCACAGGTAAGGTAAAGGTAAGATAAGCATTTCACTCCTCAAAGGAACTTGGCTATATATACTTGGGCATGCCTTTCACAGAATCGTAGAATATCTTGGGTTAGAAGGAACCTTTAAAGGTCATGTAGTCCAATGCCCCTGCAATGAGCAGAGACATCTTCAAATAGATCAGGCTGCTCAGAGCCCTGTCCAACCTGACCTTGAATGTTTCCATGGATAGTGCATCTACCACCTCTCTGGGCAACTTCTTCCACTGTTTCCCCACCCACATTGTAAAAAATTTCTTCCTTATAGCTAGTCTAAATCTTCCCTCTTTTAGTTTAAACCCATTACTCCTTGTCCTATCACAACTGGCCCTGTTAAAAAGTTTGCCCCCAACCTGAATCCACACAAGTCCATGGGACCTGATGAGATTCATCCGCAGGTCCTGAGAGAACTGACAGATGTAGTTGCCAAGCCACTATTCATTATATTTGAGAAGTCATGGCGGTCTGGTGAAGTTCCTGCTGACAGGAAAAGGGGGAACATAACCCCCATTTTCAAGAATGGTAAAAAAGATGACCTGGGGAACTACAGGCCAGTCGGTCTCACCTCTGTGCCCAGCAAGATCATGGAGCAGATCTTCCTGGAAAACTCTGCTAAAACACATGAAAATAAGGAGGTGATTGGTTGCAGCCAACATGGCTTCACTAAGGGCAAATCATGCCTGACAAACTTGGTGGCCTTCTACAACAAGGTTACAGCGTTGGTGGATAAGGGGAGAGCAACAATTGTCATCTACCTGGACTTCTGCAAGGCATTTGACACTGTCCCACATGATATACTGGTCTCCAAGTTGGAGAGACATGGATTTGATGGATGGACCACTTGGTAGATAAGAAATTGACTGGATGGTCACACTCAAAGAGTTGCAGTCAATGGGTCAATGTCCAAGTGGCGTGCAGCGACAAGTGGTCTTCCTCAGGGGTCGGTACTGGGACTGGTATTATTTAACATCTTTGTTGGTGACATGGATGTTGGGGCTGAGTGCGTTTGCTGACGACACCAAGCTGTGTGGAGCAGTTGACATGCTGGAGGGAAGGGAGATAGACGATCTTTAAGGTCCCTTCCAACATAAACCATTCTATGATTCTATGATTCTGTGATCTTTCTTATAAGCCCTCTTTAAGTGCTGAAAGGCCACACTAAGGTCTCCCTGGAGCCTTCTCTCCTCCAGGCTGAACAACCCCAAGTCTCTCAGCCTGTCCTCATAGGAGAGGTGCTCCAGCCCTCTGGTCATTTTTGTGGCCTTGTTCTGGACCCAATCCAACAGGTCCATGTCTTTCATGTGCTGAGGGCCCCAGAGCTAGACGCAGTACTCCAGGTGGGGTCTCACACTTGCTGGCCACGCTTCTTTTGATGCAGCCTGGGATACAGCTGGCCTTCTGGGATGCGAGTGCACATTGTCAGCTCATGTTCAGCTTTTCATCCACCAGTATCCCCAAGTCCTTCTCAGCAGGGCTTTCTCAACCCATCCCCCAGCCTGTATTGATATTGGGGATTGCTCCAACCCAGGTGCAGGATCCTGCACTTGGCCTTGTTGAACCTCATGAGGTTCACACAGGCCAAATCAGGTCCCTCTGGATGGCATCCCATCCCTCAGTGACTTGAGCTCAAGGTCTTTCAGTGTAAGATCAAGAATCACATAAAGTCTGCCCAGAAATTCCTGTTTCTCTCTAAACAACAAGGACTACCTTTGGTCAAATAGTCCTCTCTCTTGCTATACGTGGAAGCAGCAGCAGGCACTTCACACAGACACAGCATGAATAGAAGCAGATCCTCCTGCTCAAGAAATGTTAGAGGTATTTATTTTTTTCTTTTTCTTTTTTTTTTTTTTTTGATACGCTTTTCATATCTACTCAGTGTTTAGCTGCCTGCCAAGGCCCTGGTCCCAAGTGCTGAACAAAGATTCTGGTCCCGAGTATTTGGAATACATTAGCTAAAACTGAGATATTAGTAAATTAAGATGTACAAGAGAAAACCTTAACATCCGTACTACAGACATCATGCCAGTAAACTTACACACACTCATGCATATATCTACTCCCTTGGAAAATAACCTCAGCCTACACTGTGACCACAACAGTAGAAAATAAAGCTACTGTGCTTAAATCATAATCCTGCAATTAATGCAGCAGGGAGCAGATCCAGCATCATCTGTCGTCCATGTAGAGTAGAAAGTGGAAGAATATTTGCAGTAACTGGTTGAGGTCCTTTTATCAGTCGACAGCAATTTCCTTTTAAAGGTTCACAAACAAGGTGAATTCATTCACTCCTCACTTTTTGGGTTTTGGCGTTGTGGTGGTTTTTTTTTTCAAAAGACATAATATTTAAGCTCTACTGTAATTAAATATGAATATGCTGAAAATCTTTGCAGCATATTTAGCTGTGTTGTTTCTACAGAGCTGTCACTACCAGCTGAGATATCTCACCTCAGAAGGTAAAATTGTTTCATGAGATAACATTTTCCCTTCAGCCCCATGAAGCCCCAGTGGGCATATTTCTGGATGCATTTGAAAGCAACAGAACCAGCTGTGCACTTCCATATGTGAAAGGTCTGATCAGACCAGTCTCATTTGAAAATCAACAGAATTGACAGAAAGATTGTTTTGCTACAACAGAGCGATTCACAGCTCCAGTACAGGTTGATGCCAAGATTTTAAAAGGCTTTAATAAGCCAAGCCGGCCAGGAGTCAGAACATGATGTAGCTGTGTGGCATTGCTGCAGAGCCTGACATCCCCAATCAGCCATAAATTAATTTTCACAAAGGGTAAGGGAAGACATTTATAAAGGCGTAATGTGTCCTGATACTGTCAATCTTATCAGTGTGATATTGCACTGACATTCTAACCATTAGCTATGAACCTATGTAATGGTTACAAATTAAGTAATGAGATGAAATTAAGAAAAGATAAATTGTGGAATGAGGAGCTGAAAATGAGTGAAGTCTGCAAGGCAGACTAGCAATCCTAAAGACAACTGTGGGAAATCTGATTTCCAGGACTACATTGGACAAAGAGCTGGAGAATATACAGAGATACAAATCCTGCTGTGGGAAGGCATCTGGCCTGTAGCTTTGTAATTTATACAATATTGCTATTAGAGTGAGATGAGAATCTTTCAGCAAAACATCTTTTTTTTTCTGGAAAATGCTGGTTCACGTAAACCAAAACTTTTTCTGTATAAATACATCATTTTTGATGAAGAATTGCTTCTCATGTGTAGGGGAGAATCACAGGTAAACATCTGAAATGGTCACCTTCTCAGCACAGGACATGGGGCCACTCTTCGTCCGTGATGAAGCCAGACTTCCACACAAGAACAAATGGGTGAGGCTAGAGAGAAAACACACAAAAGGAGGAACCTGCGTCAGTAGTCTCCCCACTTATGGGTACAGTCCCACCAGAAGGAGATGTCTTAGCTTCTGGGCCTTTCTCCATTGACTTTTATGTTTTTTGTAAAGGTGAGGTGTGAGAGGCGTTTGGACTGAGACACTTCTCACACTTCTAACTATGCAAGAGACATTCAGGTTAAGCACCTGGAAAACATTTCATACAAAATGGAGGCATGACTATACTTCTAGACTTGGATTCAGACAGCCCTGAACTGTAGGAAGTTTAAAGAGCACGTTAGCACTTAAATACTGCATAGGGCCTTCAAAAGCACTGCAGTCTCTGGTGGTCTGAAACCAATCGTTTAATTTTACGGATAGAAACAGTCACTAATTAATTACACTATTTATCCCTCATCAAATTAAGCTGGCCTGTTAAAGGTGCAGAATCAATATAATCCATATAGCAAATTCGCTGTATTCTGTGCATAATTACACACATTTTCTAAAAGCAGAGGAGCAATAGCCTGTTTTCCTCTAAAGCAAATAATAGGAGCAGGTGTCCCTTATAAAATTACAAGCTTAAACACCCCCCCAGTGATTGTGGGTCCGCTTATGAAGTTCTAAAGATACAAATCTTCCCAGAAATTATAGGACATTGTCAGTGATCCTTCTTGTCACAGGCAAAGACATGCTTATCACTTCCATGGTGGCATGTGGTACCTTAAAGAATAGGGTCCATCTGCTTGTGAATGATGCCACGCTGACAGCTTGGGAAAGTTTAGTTTCTTGCTTATGCATACAACAGTGTAAAAGTCCCAGGGACAGCTGGGCTGTCAATGGTCTGCTCCAGGAGGACCAGGCTCAGGAATACCCCCATCCATTCAGCTGGAAGGTGGCTGGGAACAAGCGCATATGCTTTTTAAAGTCTTGTGGACCAATGCATCAGCTGGGATCCCTACAGGGACAACAGAGGGCACCAGCTCTCAGGAGCTCACTATGAGGTGCCTCAGCCATTCAGTCTAAATTGACACCCTTAAAATCAACATGCCTTGCAATGACCATGTCTGCAACAGAGAGAGGTGTCTATGAGCACCTCCAGACAGAAAGTCAGCCATTCATCTTAGCAACTTGTCTTTGGCAAGAGGAAAGAGTAAAGCCAGACAACTCCCTTAGAACAGACACCAAACCTCTTAGTTTAGCTGAATATCCCTCTAACGGAGGTGGGTGTCCAGCTTTCTTGAATGATACTTCTCTCCCTTAGGTTCCTTCCAGGTCTTATATAGCTTCTATTTATGAGACTCCATCCACTTTAAGTTCATAGGGCTGAACTTCTTCCATGACCTAAAAGAACTTAGAAAGTCCTTTGGATAATATAACTTGATAGATATCCTTTGATGATGTATTTTATGGAATCAGATAGACATTTCCACTTTTTCCAGCTGTAGCATTACTGAAGATATGAATATTCATAATCCTAAACTGCAGCTACTAATATAAATAATTTATGCATACATAAAGAGAGTTTTTCATAACAAAAATAGCTTTTGTAGTGCAATTCTATTATGTACACACTATTTGCAGTTCTGAGACCATAGGGTCAATAGATATTTAGACTTTTTTATGAGTATCTCACCAGCTAGTGCAGAAAGTTAATGTTTTTGCTGCCTTAATCTCTACACCAAAAAAAAAAGGAGAAAAAGGAAAATTACTATTTCAATGAGCTTCTAGAAGAGTACTAATTTTTTTTTAATATTGCTGAGGAGGAACTCAAAATAAAACAAATTCCCTACTTTAGCATGTGCGTTTAAAAATGTGTCCTACTCTAACATGTTCCATGTGTCGTGAAAGTTACTTCTGTCATGGATTGTTGTTTACACAGTTGCTCCTTTGCACAATGTGAGTCACAAAAAAAGAAGATTCAAATGAAAACTTCATTGAATTAGGGAAGTAAAATAAAGTCTGATCCATCCCCAGCTGGATGGCACTTGTACGTGTGAGTGTGTACACGTGTCAGTGTGTGCATGTGCATCTTCAGCGTGGGGTTTTTCATGGCTCTTATCAAAACGTAGACAATAGCTACTGCCAGCACACTTGAGTAGGAGTATGGGAGAATTCTGCCTTCTTCACTGGGGTCTATAGATCACAGCCACACAGAAAATGCACAGCAGATAACTACCTTTTCAGCATATTAATTAGAAGAGCTGGTTTGCACTATAATGCATAACACTATATGCACAGTGATAGTAAATTTAATTTTTAACTAACACACACAAAGTTTAGTGTTTGCTTAATTATTATCTGCACGAGCCTGAATAGAGCAACAGACATCTTTTTGTCTTCTACAGATGTTAGAGCAATGCCATTGGATGCACACAGTACACAAGCACTGCAATGCCATTGGATGCACACAGTACACAAGCACTGCCAGGCACACAAAAGATGGGTTTGACTCCATTGTCATGCATAGGTATCTGAAATACATCTAGGGCACCTGAGACATCTGGCAGATATGACACAGGACCAGCAGGATCCATGCCTTCCTTCAGCAGCATTTAGACACCAGCCTTCTGAAATGGCACTACAATGACTGAACAGAGCCAAAGGTGGACTGGGATGGGAATCAGTTTGGGAGTAAGTTACCTTAGGGTTTATGTGTAGGTGCCTATATATCAGATAAGTGCCCGTGGTCTCACTGAGATCACAGAATCACAGGGGTTGGAAGAGACCTCTGGAGATCATCTAGTCCAACCCCCCTGCCAGAGCAGGGACACCTACACCAGGTTGCACAGGATGGTGTCCAGGTGGGTTTGGAATGTCTCCAGAGAAGGAGACTCCACCACCTCTCTGGGCAGCCTGTTCCAGTGCTCTGCCACCCTCAAAGTCAAGAAGTTCCTCCTCATGTTTAAATGGAACTTCCTATGGTCAAGTTTGTGCCCATTACCTCTTGTCCTATCACTGGGCACCACTGCAAAAAGACTGGTGCCATCCTCCCGACACCCTCCCTTTAACTACTTATAGGCATTGATGAGATCCCCCCTCAGCCTTCTCTTCTCTGGACTAAAAAGACCCAAGTCCCTCAGCCTTTCCTCAGAAGAAAGATGTTCCAGCCCCCTAATCATCTTTGTAGCCCTCTGCTGTACCCTCTCCAGCAGTTCCCTGTCCTTCTTGAACTGGGGAGCCCAGAACTGGACACAATACTCCAGATGTGGCCTCACCAGGGCAGAGTAGAGGGGGAGGATGACCTCCCTCGACCTGCTTGCCACAAACCTCTTGATGCACCCCAGGATGCCGTTGGCCTTCTTGGCCACAAGGGCACATTGCTGCCTCATGGTCATCCTGTTGTCCACCAGGACTCCCAGGTCCCTTTCCACAGAGCTGCTTTCCAGCAGGTCAGCCCCTAACCTGTACTGGTGCATGCGGTTATTCCTCCCCAGGTGCAGCACCTTACACTTGCCCTTGTTGAACTTCATGAGGTTTCTCTCTGCCCAGCTCTCCAGCCTGTCCAGGTCATGCTGAATGGCAGCACAACCTTCCGGTGTGTCAGCCACACCTCCCAGTTTTTTGTGTCATCAGCAAACTTGCTGAGGGTACACTCTGTCCCTTCATCCAGGTCATTGATGAATATGTTGAACAGGACTGGACCCAGTACTGACCCCTGGGGAACACCACTTGTCACAGGCCTCCAACTAGACTCTGTGCCACTAATCACAACCCTCTGAGCTCTCTCTGCCAGCCAGTTTTCAATCCACCCCACTGTTAATTCATCCAACCCACACTTCCTAAGCTTGCCTATGAGGATGCTGTGGGAGACGGTGCCAAAAGCCTTGCTGAAGTCAAGGTAGACAACATCCACTGCCCTCCCCTCATCTATCCATGCAGTCACGCCATCGTAGAAGGCTACCAGATTAGTCAGACGTGCCTTCCCCTTGGTGAATCCATGTTGGCTACTTCTGATAACCTTCTTTTCCTCCAGATGCTTTGAGAAGATGATGCCCAGAATGAGCTGTTCCATCATCTTTCCAGGGATGGAGGTGAGGCTGACTGGCCTGTAGTTTTCTGGGTAGTTTCCTTCTTGCCCTTTTTGAAGACTGCAGTGACATTGGCTTTCCTCCAGTCCTCAGACACCTCGCCTGTTATCCGGGACCTTTCAAAGATGATGGAGAGCGGCCCAGCAATGACTTCTGCCAGCTCCCTCAGCACTCACAGGTGCATCCCATCAGGCCCCATGGACTTGTGGGATATCCAGTTTACTTAACTGGTCTCTAACTTGATCCCCCTCAACCAAGGGAAAGTCCTCCTTCCTCCAGACTTTCTCTGTTACCTGTAAAGTCTGGGACTCCTGAGGGCTGGCCTGAGCAGTAAAGACTGAAGCAAAGGTGGCATTCAAGTAATTCCACCTTCTCTGCATCATCTGTCACCATGGCCCCTGTCTCATTCAACGGCGGGCCCACATTTTCTCTAGTTTTCCTTTTGCCTCCAATGTACTTCAAGAAACCCTTCCTGTTGACCTTGCCATCCTTTGCCAGATTTAATTCCAAGGAGGCCTTGGCTTTCCTCGTTTCATCCCTGCATACTCTGGCAGCATTCTTGTAATCTTCCCAAGCGGTCAGTCCCTTCTTCCACTTACTCTAAACTTCCTTCTTCCATTTGAGCTTTTTTAGAAGCTCCCTGCTCAACCATGCAGGTCTCCTGCTTCTCTTGCCTGATTTCTTGCTCTTAGGGATGCACCGATCCTGAGCTTGGAGGAAGTGATATTTGAACGTCAACCAGCTCTCTTGAGCCCCCCTACCCTCTAAAGTCCTAACCCATGGGATTTCTCCATGCAGTTTCTGGAAGAGATCAAAGTTAGCCCTCGTGAAGTCCAAGGTTGCAACCCTACTTGTCGTTTTATGCCTACTGCACATAATCCTGAATTTGATCTTCTCATGTTCACTACAGCCGAGGCTGGCCCCAACCTCAATGCCCTCTGCCAGTCCCTCTTTGTTGGTCAGTATTAGGTCCAGTAGTACGCCTCTCCTTGTCGGCTCCTCCACCACCTGGGTCAAAAAGTTATCATCAAGACACTGGAGGAACCTCCTGGACTGTACATGCCTAGCTGTATAGCCTTCCCAGCAGGTATCAGGGTGATTGAAGTCCCCCATGAGAACCAAGGCCTGAGTTTGTGAGGCAGCTCTCAGCTGCCTGTAGAAGGCCTCAACAACTTCTGCATCCTGCTCAGGTGGCCTGTACTAAACCCCCACAACAGTGTCCCTCATGTTAGCCTGCCCCTTAATCCTTACCCACAAGCTCTTGACTCTCTCTTCATCCGCCCCCAGGGACAGCTCAATGCATTCCACTTGCTCTCTCACATGAAGAGCAGCTCCACCACCTCGCCTTGCTGGCCTATCTTTTCTAAAGAGGACATGATAGCATTCCAGTCATGTGAGCTATCCCACCACGTCTCAGTAATTACAATGAGATCATGGCCCTGTGACCGCACACAGATCTCCAGTTCTTCCTGTTTTTTCCCCATGCTGTGTGCATTGGTGTATAAGCATTTCAGTCAGGCAGAAGAACGTGTAGATTTTGCCCTTGAGGGGTGGTAGGCCTTCTGATTCTCAAAAATACTAGCACGCTTCAGTGTAGTCAGTGTAGGTATCTTGCCCAGTCTCCTGTTGCTGCATCTGAGGTTATGTGTCTCCTTAAGGTCATGAGTCCCATCTGCCAAGCACTTACAGATACATTGGTTGTCATTTGCTATCCCAGAAGGCAGTAACCACCTATGTTTAGGAAGATCTTCATTGACTATGGGGACAGCTTAGATATCTATTTGCAATCTCACATGTAGACACCTAAAGGTAGGTGTCTCTGACCAAGCCATGTCCTTCACAGAGAAACCTGTTAGGCTCGCATGACAAATATTCTGTGGGTTCTGAAAATTATACATGTATCATATAAAGTATGCAAAGTCTGGATTTCTAAATCCTTTTCTACGATACAAATCAGAAGAACGACTTGCAATGTCAGTAAGCATGGAGTGAAGGCTTAGTATCAAAAATAATCATGGGATCACTCCTGCAAAGCATATAACATGTTTCATTAGAGGAAAGGCATTGCTAAGACTGAAAAGAGACTGCAGAGGATTATCAACATTATTTAGTGCTTTCAGCCTCTGAGTCATAAGGCAAGATTAGCAGCACAAAAAGAACAGAGGTTTCACAGAACTCCATCCCATCTGGAAAACAGCAGAACAGAGTCATGTTGAGAAACTCTTTGATACTGTAACTAATTCAAAAACATGATGCCTTGATGTTGGCTTACACTTGGGAAAGTGATTTTAATAGAAGTTCTGCAAATCTTCATGTACTGTAGTTTATTTGGTCAGGAAGGACTTGGCCTATTTCAGTAAGGGAGGAATAACTACAAGAAAAAAAACATTCTTTTTCTCTCCTCTAAAATTTTTTGATTTTTGGCTTCATAAACCTAGACTGGAGAGCTGGCAGCTTTATAGGTAAACGGTGTTTTGTCTGAAATGGAAGAAAGGTTCGGTTCAGTTCAGGAAGATTCCCCTACTAATAACTTTCCTTGCCAGTATTTTTTTTCCTTTCCTCTCCTGTAGACACCATTTCCACAACAGTGGTGGCAGAAGACACTTAATTTTTTTTTCTGTTGCCTGTTCTAACTCTGTAGGAATCCTGTACATAGATGTAAGTGGAGATATAGACATAAGGAAGAAGAGGAAGTGGAAAAATCCAGAACAAAAGGAGGCACAATACAGAAAGAAATGAAGTTTTTTCTGTTCTTCATGACTCTGTTTCTTTCTTTCCACGCTGAAGAGTGATGTCCCAGAATGGCAAAGTGGGGGTTAGGAACTGTGCTGGAAAGAATTAAGACATCAAATGGTATCTGCTCCTACTCTGGTTTTAAGTGCCCAGTGAAGAGACCATAAAGCCACATAAAATCACAGGGGAAATGTATAAGCCGTAAGAAACAGGATTGCCAGAACCAGTTCAGCTTTGTGCAATAATTCCCATTTTTTTGTTTTTTACAAATTCTCACTTAACTGGCTAAGCTTCCATGGGCTTTCTATTAAAATCACCTTCAGTACTGCTACTATTGCATTGCCTTTTACCTGCTTCACTAATGATGGAGATTGGAGACTAAGGCAAGAAATCCAACAAATACTTGCACAAGGGAGAAACTTTACAAATTGAGTATGTCTTATGGGACCCAAGAGTATTTTTATGAGTTGCTGGAATTGGAGGGCAACTTAGATAAGACAGCAAAAGAATAGAGAGCCAAGAGGATGAAAAAGCTGTTGGATATACTTTAGGAAAATGGGCAATGCTTATTTCTTCTTCAGTTCTTAGTTCTTTCTCTCTATCTCTTTTTTTTTTCTTTTTAAAGTTCCATTCAACAATGAAGAAAGAAAAGGGAAACAGGCTCAGGCACAAAATCAAATAGCATAGATGAGGGTACTGACAAGGGGACAACTGGCCTCTTGTTCCTTAAAACAAAATTACTTCTAAGGGTCTAAGAGAACACTTATAGGAACCCAGCAAAGCTGAATAACATACTTACTTCTTTCTTTCTCTCTTCAAGGCATAGGTCCTCTGGTAAAAGCCTTGGCTTGTGGGGTTTTGCTGTCATACTTCATCAGCTGTAGCCATTATTCTGTGTACCCCTGAGCCATTTGCACAGCATAATTTCTCTTCTGGCACAAAGGTCTGTCACTGAGACCATAACGGGGGGATCAAGGTTACAACATTCTCAAATCAAAACCCATGGGCATGGATGTGAGTATAATGCATTGTCCTAAGAGCTATGGATGTTGCAAAAAGGAAACCTCCAGGACATCAATCTTTGAAAACTTTTGTTTTAATGAAGCACATTTTTGTAAAGCTTGACTTAAGGAAAGAGATTTTCAAGTTTTTTTCTAGCTGAAAACCTTTATAGATCAGAAGTAATTTTGAGAGTATTACTGAATGTTGCAGATTTATACTGCAAGATGAATTTATGCAGTTTTCAGACATTAACAATAAAACTGGATAATTAAGAGACTTGGAACAGACTACGGATTAACACATCTTCATGTCATTCTGTGGCACACTGCACAAATGTAAAAAATTATTTAATCCAAGTAAGCTGCAACGGACATAATTTCGCACTACAAATACACCTCTGACCGAACGTTGTTCAAAAGTGGCAGTGTCTTGCTCTTGGGTCCCCAGATCTGAAGTACATTAGAATTAATGATAAACTCATATACTATTTACATTGCTCTAATGGCTCTAATAGTGTGAGATCTACTGAATGCATTAAAACAGTTAAAGAGCTGTCTCATCTGTCTCTGCCTATAAGGTAATAAAGGGTTTCTTGAGAAAAGTTAGGATTTTACGTACTTGTGAGTTCTATGAGCAAAAACATTTCAAGACAAATCTGTTTTAAAATGGGGAAATGGTTTCCAGTTACTGTTGAATGACATGAATCTTCTAAAATGCAAGTAATTGTTCAAACGTTTACTTTTCAGAGTTCTGTAGTACCCAAAATTTAATTTATATTCTCTGTACAGACTGAGGAAGTTGTTTGGCATGATGTTCATTTCAAGTAGTTGATCAGTGAAGAAGCTCCCTCTCCCATTACTGTCTTCTCTGAAGGGCTGTCAACAGCTTTCAACATTTTGTTGACTGGAACTCAACAGAAGAGGTGCAGTTC
Source organism: Burhinus oedicnemus (assembly GCA_008921705.1). NCBI lineage: Eukaryota > Metazoa > Chordata > Aves > Charadriiformes > Burhinidae > Burhinus > Burhinus oedicnemus. The sequence goes on along the minus strand of VFFE01009189.1, from coordinate 943,416 downwards.
ATCTCAGGAAACAAGGATTTTATAGCATCACAGTATTAAAAAAAAAAAAAAAA
>VFFE01009189.1:884326-943343 GCA_008921705.1 Burhinus oedicnemus | reverse complement strand
AAAAGGAGGAGGAAAAGGAGGAGGAGGAGGAAAAGGAGGAGGAAAAGGAGGAGGAAAAGGAGGAAAAGGAAAAGCCAAGAACATGTTACAGTGTCAAACTGGAATCTCAGAAAGTATTGCATAGATTTCTCAGAGACCAAATTAGGGTGAATAATCTCCATTTTTTCAGCATTCATCATTGCAGACTATCAGTCTCTGAATGATCCTGACTAAACCTGGAGCTCAAGTGACAAGAACAGCATGATAACATCACATTATCTGTTCTTCATGGGACATGTGTCAGTGGTATACTACAGCCAGACATCCTGCTACTGCTGTCGCATTAAACCAAAGAAATTAAACATGGTGTTTCCCAGAGGCTGCAAGGGAGACAAGCCCCTCTCTTCCTCATCTGCTTTAGCCTAAAGCAATACAAATAGTGGGCACTGGATTCATGTAAACAGTGGAGACATCATTGTTTTCGTGATTGTCCTGTAGAAGTCATAGCAACCAGCTAGTACTAAAATGATTCTTTTATTTTGGGTGCTGTCATAGCAAAAGTATTTTGGCAACATAATGTGCTATGCACATAGGTTTCATATATTGTGTTTAAATAAAAGTCATCATAATCACTTTGCATTGAAACAACAGCAGGAAAAGAAATAAAATTTGTCAGGGGAAAAAGGGAAGGAAGTCTGTAGGGGAAAATTATTTTCAGACTTCTTATAGGGCATAATCAACAACAAAAAAACCCAAAAATAAAATTTAAAACTATTTAAAAAAATCACTTGAGAACATGCTTTCAAATTAAATTATTCAAATTCCTTTCATAATGAAAGTCTCGTAAAATTAAAATACATTCATCTCCTCTAGTAGTATTCCACAAAGATTTCTTCTTGACTGATGAAATAGACTTTGCCTTGAAGGACTGTCACATTAACAATTTCATGCATTCTTTTTATGGGAACACGCTGCAGAAACAGTCAAACAGAAGCAGTTCTGTTGTCTGTGGAGATGTAGCTAACGTACATAGGAATTTAATAAGGCCCTGCCAACGTGAGTTCATATCAAGATAAACCAATTTAAGAAAAGAAGTAATTATTTGGAAATGAGGAAACCCAAGAAGGCTCGATCATTCGTGCTCTATTTTGCTTGAGTACAAGTGTGTTCCTCATGTCGTGGTCTGGAAAGTGGCAGAGGGTGCTATGCCAGTTCACACAGTTATTCTCCATGTCCCCTCACTGACCAGTCTGAGTTCATGCAGCTTTTTGTTTTCTACACAGAGATGTCCCTCCGTAAGTGATGCATACTTCAGTTTATCAATTCAGATTATTAATTGACAGCGAACTTCTCCATCTGCTTTCTCTTTTGAACAAATATAGAAATGCAGATGCTGTACTTTTCTAGCTATTATGTTTTCTATTCTGCATTGTTTCAGTGTGGACCACAATAACCAGAACGAAAAAACTTTAATAACATTTTAATACTATTTTTTCTCCTCTTGGCCTTCGTACAGTGGCAACCAAACCTCTCACACTCTCACATTGCTGATTTCATTTTCCTGGATTTAAAAAAATGAGGAAAAAAACCTAATATATTCAGGAAGAGGTGAGTCTTTTGAAAAGACTTAAGCTGTCAGGTTAAAATTGTCAAAATTGTTTATACCTTATATTAGAACTAAAGTACTATCTTTCAGTTAGTTTTGTTTTAACACATAACTGTGCATATGTCTTCAGAATAACCTGTGGACTTGCACGCAAGGTGAAGGACTCCTGGGAGATACAGAAAAGACAGATTCAAGTCTAGTTTATGAGCCAGGGATTTCCAGTCGAGGTCAAGCATGGACTTGAACATGGGCCTCCCCCAATCGTGTCTCTGCTGTTGAGCTACTGATATGGGCACTCACCCATGGAAAATCCCACTTTCCAGCCAGCCCTAAATCCAAGGTCTGATATCCGTGTCTGAAACAGGACATCAATGCCAAGGAAAACTGTGATGCCTTTTTTTGCACACACCACCTTCACAGCTTGTTAATCTAATCAATCTAAGAGGAGAGTGACCACGTTATTTAATTTCAGGTTGCAGACTTGGGGCCTTTAGGCTACAGACACTTCATTGACATGCTAAATTAGGAACTGACAAAGGAAAGCAGCCCCCCACGTCAAGCATGAAGCTTCAACTGAAATTCTAAATGGACCCTGGCAGATTGGCTCTTCCTCTGGAAGAGGAACTCCCTCCTGCCTGCTCACGGTCAGACGGCTCAGGCGTTGATTTCAGAAGGACAGTTTTGGTGGGTAACTGATAATTTAAGGCTGCCAGCTCAGCTGGCTGGATCCTTGCTTAGGATCTTGACCGTGGCACCTCAGTTCAGTGAGTAAATCTCAGCAGTAAGTAGACTGTGACATTAGTATCGTTCATTCTTTTCCTCCGTTATATCTTCTGTGAGAGAGAATTTTTTCTTTACATTCTACTTAAAGTTCTTCTTTTCTTCCCCCACTCCTTGTCATCTGCTTTGCCTTTTGTGTAGTTTTTCTCTTGTCTTAAATATCATCTTCCCATTTTCTGCAATGCTGTGGGGCTTCTCTGCCTGCATATAAAGGTTTGATTTGAGCCACTCGATTAGTGGTATAAAATTTATTCTTACATAGTGCTTTCAACCCTCAACTACCATAGGAATATTGCTTAATGAATCTCTACAATTTGCCTGTGAGGTAAGTCTAGCAAACGTCATTATTGCATTGTTTCTTTTTTTTCGTACTCACAGAAGAGAGCAGTATGTGAACTGACAGCCAAGACAACCCTTCTTCTCAGCTTATTTAGCTTTTATTATTTTACTTCATTGTTAATGCTCTTCTACCTTCTCTTTTCCTTTAACCTTGTTTGAATCTCTACCTCTATTTTAATTCTATCTATTTTCTGGTTGTCACACACAAAGGTGAAAGTTAGAGGTTTATTTTGGCCAATTTAATATGCACCTGACCGACTCTGTGGTTGCAAACTACCTGTTATTACCCATAACCATTAAAATATCTTTACTTAGATAGAATTACTGTGTTTCAGAAATTGCTGTTATTCTCTTACTTGTATCAAAGGTACTTCTTCTTCTTTTATTTCCATTTAAAATACTGGTTCTTTTATCCTTTTCAACTTTCATGTCACCTTTTGAGCTGCAAAGCTTTTATAAATTGAGTTTGAAGGATCTCCTCAGAACTCTGCTATTAGTCATACAGCAGAGTCATCTCTGCTTTTTTTGTCTTTTAAGAGAACAGAGCAATATCTCTTTGCAGCAGTACATGTTATACACTTCCTAGGACAAATAAAACCCTACTACAGCACCATGGACCTTTAATATTCTGTTTTGTTTTCTTTTGGATGAGCCAGGAAAAGGACATAACCCGGAGTTTTCCACAGTCACATTGGTAGAGGCAGCCAAAGACACATGTAGCTCATTAGGAACATTACATCGCAAAGCATAATCTTCACATTGTGCTTTTGCGGGTAAGGGAGGCAAGTCATACTTGTTCCTTATTTGCCAGAAATAACAGAGAGAAACTCTACAGCTGATTCTTTTAAAAAAGAAACTGTGATAACATGATAACTAAAGTTTTATTCACATTTTAATAATAAACAGTCTAAAGAACATGTGGATCATGTTGGTCTGAAACAATGTAATTTTGTGTATAAACTGCATTGGTTTATTATTTATATTCTTTATTACACTAATGCCAGCACCAATGATGAAGACAAAGTCTAATCCAAGGTTAGTCTGGAGCACAGGAAAAGACAAAGAAAGAGCAGAAAAACTGAAGCAAAAGCGGTGGAGTGACTCATAACACAGAGGTCAATGAGCGCCTCTGATTTCAGCAGAAATACTCATATTATATCACAGCCTGGCAATTTATTGTTATAGCTAAGGTTGTCGAGGCCATGCAGTGAAAAGCTGTATTGGAGCTGATCTCCCAACTAGCTGATTTTCCTGCACACTCTGTTTCGGAACCTTTATTGTGCACCCCTAGTCCTTACTATATTTGGGGTTTCAGTTTAAACCACATTCTTTATTTAACATGTTTAATCTGTACTCACAATTTCAGTGTATAATTGCAGCATTGTTGTGATCAGGTTCCTTAATGTTATTAACAGAAAATCTCAGATTTGACTCTACTACCACCTTTTTTTTTGTCTGGGAATGCACATGGAAATGCGGATTCTTAATTCTGTAACTAATATTTTTTGAATATGCTTGCCTAGGTTTTTCAGGCAGGAAGGAGAACTGTTTTAATTTTCTTCTCTAATTTGGATGGAAATATAGAAGGAATGCACTAATAAATGAAGGACTGTTTAAAAGGAATAAGAGGAGGAGAAGGATGTCATTTGGAATTTCCCACAGTCTCTTGCCCACATTTGAAACACAGGAGTGAAGCTGAACACCAGGTTTTCAAGATATTAGATTTTCTGGGAACAAAATACTTAAAAGGCACATCACGTGTTAGCTGGCCAAATGCTTTTCGAGTGTGTGTGGTGTGTGTGTATCTGTGTATCTATGTGTGTGAGTGTTCTGCTATTTGCCTTCTTAAACTCCTTGTTTATGGTTCTGGGTAAGGAATTTTATTTAAACAGGAAAACAAATTAAAATGCTCCCCAGGCATTTTCTACAAAACACACACTTTTGAGACAGGAATTATTGTAGGCGTTGATAGAATAATTTCTACAGAAATCTGTGCTCAAAACACTGAGAATTTTCTTCAGAATGTCCCATGTGTTCACTAGAGGTTTTTCTTGAATGTCAACTGGTCCCAGAAGCAGCTGCATTTGTGACCAGTGAGTATATTTAACTGCTTCCTTCAGGGACTCCCAGCTGCAGCTTGCCGTGCGTTCCCGAGTCCTCTTGGTATTAATGCAGCTACACCAATTTCTCCTCCTTCATCTTCTGTCCTGCCAAGACCAGTGCTTCATGACATCCACCATATATTCTCCTGTTAGTAATGTCTTTTATAAATTTTATGAATACATCAGTTGCAAATTGTTCAAATGCTACGTTGAGGGGCACAGAAGTGCCTTTAAGAGAATCTGCAGCTTTTACTGAAGCAAAACACCATCTGGAATAAACGATACACTTGCCTACACAAGCCCACTCTGCTTGCTTCTATCTCCTTGTAAAACTTTGGTACCTCTATCACAGACATTTTTATTCCACCTACTATCTGTGGGACTATCTCGCTTCACTTTAACTGCCTACAAGTTAAGCATCTGGTCTAAGCTGGCAGGCTGAGCTTCCCTTAAATTCAGTGGAGAGTGAGAGGCTGGGGGTGGGATGGAGAGGAGTTTCTTTCTGGAAAGGTCTACCACTCTTGATCACAGAATTAGCCTGAGCATCTAGCTCAGACGCTGTACCTGCAGTAAAGGATCCCACACAGTATTGCTTTCCAAAGCACTCTTCAGTGATAAGAACACTGGCTTCTTTTCTATATGTAAGTGAATGTGAAAATGGCATTTACTTTTTAAAGAAAATGGTGGCAGAAAAATCTCCACTCAATAATATATATTGCCGCTTTTCACATGTCTTTGTAACCACCATGGAGCAGAAGTTTGTTTGTCTAGGGGAAGAAATAATGGGAGAAAAATGTTTTCAAAACTCTTCCTCACAGTCCCTGGGTCCTTTTCTGGCTCTGCAGACCATTTCTGTTAGGACCCCTCAGGCCGAGTGCAAGGACGTGGCACGTTCCCCTGCTCAGCGTTTGCATGGCGGTTCTGCTGTTACCAATGGTAGGCTTTCCACATGCCAGCCTTTGCCTTAAATCTCCTTCATTCTTTCCTTGCTGAGGCAAAATATCCCATTATAAAACACCAGGGAGAGCTTTCTCTGGCATCTGCTAGATTTGGTTTCCAGGCGGGGGCAGAATGCAGAGACTTCACTGCAGCATCACGCAGGGGCAGAAGGCACTCAGTAACACTGCGAGGGCTCTCAGCCACGTGAACCTCACTGGATTATATTCCCCAGCACAAAGATCTTAGATATTCTTACCAAGGGCTACAGAAAGAGCTAATTAGGAAATATTATCTTTTAAATATTCAAATTTCACGGCATACAAAGTTTATCTGTTAAAAGATCAAAGGCTTACATTTCTTTTCTCTCACTGTATGTTAGCTTTATTATGCTTATTAACCATATATGTGTTGCTATTTTCTTTTTATCCTGTTATTATATTTCTTCAACTTCCCTCTCTCCTTGTGAGATAAATATGCTTCATTTCCCATTCTCTTCTTTCTGGGTGACCATTTGGAAAAAATATAAGCCCACATCACTCGTAGTTGAGTACACTGCATTCTCCTGGTCAGAAAGCGATGAGAAATGATACCCTGTTACACATTAGAGAGATGTATTTACAGTATAATCCAGGGGACACCACTCATACATACAACCAAGAAAGTTTTTTTTCAGTGGGATCCTTATTCATTGGCCTGAAGGTGGTGAGAAAGAGACTCCACGCCCTACCTCTCCAGCAGCTTTGCACCCTTGGTCCATCAGAGGAGAGCTGTCCCCCATGCACTTGTCCTCCAGCCAAGCACTCCTGCCATGGTGATCAGGCTGGGGGCTGGCATGAGAGTCGGTGCCTCCGGAGGAGAGAGGGCTCTGTTGGGAGTCAGCCATGAACTGGCTGCAGCCACCCCCACCAACACCTGCATCTGCCAGAGCCTAGGACATCCTGCTGGGGTCCACCATGATGCCAAAGGCAAGACGTTGCTCCTATAAAGCCATCTCTGTGAAGTCTCCAGCCATGGGGAGTTTCCCCTAATTTCAGTAGGAATGATTTCAAGCTTCGGTGCCAGAGTAAGAGGGACGTGAGAAAAGGAGAATTTATGAATACCTTACCTGTGTGCATTGTGCTGTGCACTGAAACATGTAATTACACTGAAGCATTTCAATGAATTTGACAACATGAAAGGGCAAACTGTGTAAAAAAGATGGATTAAAGATCTTGGGTATTCATACATAGCCACAAATTTGCTTGAAGTCAACAAAAAACTTCCAGAATATGACTTCATTCACATGCATGAAAACATGTTTTTTTTAAAAAAAAAGATATTAATTAGATTTTTCTGTCCTGTGTGTTCTGGCTGGTCTGCTCATGAGCTAGAAGACATGAAAAAGACGCTCTTAGGCTTCAGAAAATGTTTGCCAATGAGGGAAAGAAAGAAAGAATGACATGCTGGCTTTCTCATAATAAATCTTCTTCTCATTACATTTTCTAGCTCAAGTTCTGCAGATCCAAAACATTTTGAGTCTCCTAACAAATAGGAACAAAAACAAACCCAGAAAAAGGAATCAATTCAAAATATATGTGCCAGAAAGCCAACTTTGCTTCTTTTGTACTGCTTAGCTAGATCCAAAAATCTGAAACATAAATTTTTCCAACAATCAAAATAAAATGAGAAATTTAAGATAGCATTTCTGTGTGTTACTGCTGTTGCCAAATAATTTGCTTTCCAAGTGAGATTTTTTTGGAAGTTTTCGGTCTGAGGACAAGCTGTAACCACAGCCAATACAAGGCTGAGGGTTACAAAATAATCAGTGTCCAACAACTATTAATAAGAATTTCATAATTAACCACATGTTAATTTGTATATAACATAATTTTAATAAATATTTAGTAATGATGGGCTATTTAGAATATGGGTTATGCATTGATTTATATTACTCATTTTTATTTTAGTTTAGTTTAGTATAGCTCTCATTTTTTTGCCTTAAAACAGGAAATACATTTCAGCATTTAAATATTAACAATTTTCTTTAAATAATAAATATTAGTATTCTTCCTGTGATTCTTCAACCATTTTAAAAGCCTATTTAAAATAAATAAATAGTCTCCTAGCTTTAAGACCCGTTTAAAATTTTGACAGAAGCCATAAAGATTTAATATTTATGTTATATATTTAATTCTTAATGCCTATAATTCCTTTTGTGATTGTTAAACCAGTTCAATAGCCAGATTAGTGTGAGATACTTGAATTAAAATATCAAAATTTCATGTTAATTATGCAGTGGCAGGCTGTACATTTAAACACAAAGGTGAAGAAGAGAAAAATTTCAGACAGTTACTCAAAACACCAGTACCTTGGTGAAACTGTCTACTGTGCACATATATCATGCTGGACCAAAATATACACACTTACAAGTAGTTATTTGTTTAAATTCAAAAAGAACTTTGCATCAGTCCAGAAATGTAAAGATTATTAGTGACCAATACTCTGCCCAGGTAAAAAGTTCATGTTAAGGATCCTCAGCCACTAATATTTCCCTCAGACTTTTAAATTCAATTAGAAAGACACTGTATCTTCTAAAACAGAGATCTACTCTTAATCTATAGACAATGAAGAGCAGAGGACTGTTCCTGATTATCCTCACCACTAAAATATCTTTATTTCTATCATTGTGGTGGTCTGTACCAAAAAATTTCAGATTTTGTTAACATGAATATTCCTGAAAGGCAAAACATGGGCTTCATTGGCCCTATAACCAAGGATAAATCTCTGCTGTTAATGAAGTAGTATTTGCATGTAGTGAAAAATCACAGGGTAGCAACTAAGAAGCTGAGCTGCTCATCTCATAAGGGTTGCAACCAGCATTAATTATTAGCTTGAGCTACTGGCCATACTCCCTCTGCTCTGAGGGCTGGATATTACACCAACTCTGAATGCTGCTGAAACACTTCAGAGGCTTCAAAAAGCCTTTTCTAAGGCCAGTGGTATTTCTGGACTGAAAAAATACAAGGATAATCACCATAAATTTTCAGCAGAGACTAATCACTTTTGAGTGCTGATTTTCCAGCTTTTCCCAGTGTCTCCCTTTCACCACTGAATCTTTATACATCTATTTTCTCTTTTAAAATTGGTATTACCTACCTGCCAGCTTTTAATATACGGAATCACCCAAGCTCTAAGCATTATAATAATATTGAATATGTTTAGCAATTTTTAAAAGAAGCAAGAGGATACAGATTTATAACTAGGTTAATAGCGTTCAGGTTTGGTTATATTTCCACTACAGTATTTCAAATGAAGTCCTAAAGCAATAAGAATAAAAAGAAGAAATTCTACTAAAGCTAATTGTATAAAATTAATAAGGGTCTGGATTTATCAGTGTTAACCTCAACGTAGTTGATTGATTCCCTGATCAACCTGAGCTAAGGCTCACAAATGTCTGGAAGAACATACTATGGAAATACTAGTCCCTGCTATAAACCACAAAGCTTGTTCATGTCCTAGCAGGAAAAAAAAAAAAAAAAAAAAAAAAAAAAAAAAAAAAGAATCCTGAGGTTTAATTAGAAGCACAGCATACCTCCACAGAGACAGCACAAACTGCAGAAGGAGGCTGCACATGCTGGCTGGTTAAAAGGCAATTACTTCCTGTGGTCTCTCTGCAGTAGTGATATTCCTTTCAGAATTAAAGTAATAAATGCTCTGGAATTGCTGCACGGGAAGAATGTATGCACCACAGACTTGATGCACTGCAAGGACTCTAACAATTTCTAGCCACAAGTGATGGCATGTGTAAAAGGTCTACTGGAGGATGCAGCCTCAGAGGTGACCCCTTTCGATCCCACGCTTCTTGTGGACACAGTGATCTGGTGTGATAGAGCAGCTGTGAATTGTGTTCTACCTTTATGGCAGGAGCTGGTATGCTAAACAGAGAAATGCATTGTTTAGACTTAGATAGGTAAAAAAAAAGTTGCTATATTTATCTGTGCCTTCTTGCTTTCCTGTGTTTCTCAAGCAAATAAAGACATAATTTCAAAACATTTATGAATAGCCTGTATACTGTGAATTTTCTACTAGTTTAGCTTAGATATTCAAAGCATGTAAAGGCAATCTTTATAGAAATAATTCATAAAGAGATAATGGGTTGGAATATTCTTGCCTGGTTTCTAAGGAAATGAAGCTTATACAGTCTCTCTTCCTATTAATTCCCCCACAGTCCCCATAACTTCTAAAGCTGTCAGCCAACTTCAACCACGTTTGACAGGTACAGATGCCTTGCATTTAAGAACATAAAAAATACCCTCACAGCTCACAGCACTGGTGTATCTACCCACTGGGATTCTGCCTTGGTCAGCGGCAGTGGGAGAGGCAGTTTAGGGACAGCACGTGAACCCCTTTCCTCAAAACCCACTATTGCAGGAACTTCAGAGGGCTTATGCCTGTCTGTACCTTTTAGCAATTAATAAAGAAATTCTTACATATTTTGGTGAAATCAGCAGGAGGGCAGAAGAGAGACACCCAAATTAGTGCCCCCTCTAACATGTTTATGTGCAATTAAATTTGATTACACCTTCCAGGCAGAAGTCAGCTAATCAATATATGTGTACTGGTAGCCAACTGGCATATGCGTGTTTTGTAACGGGTCAAAGCAGTGCTTCTGTCAAGCTGGCAGAGCAGTGAAGGGCAGTCGAAGGAAGGGCTGCTGGTGGACAAAAGCCATAGGAAAGTCCTGTCACCCTGGGGGTAACTTCCCATGTCTGTTGATTTGTGCTTCCTACATTACTCTTCTAAAACATTGTTCTTTCAATTTGGCCTGTATTCAGATTTTGGGGTGTTTTTTGTCCTCTAGAACAAACTGATGATAAAACTTGGAATTTTTTTGATGCAATTTTGTTTATTTGTCTGTGCAAGCTGATCGTTTCTCTGGATACACTGAGGAAATAGCCTCCCTTCTCACAGTCCTAAGCCATAGGAATAAGGAGCTTTCTATTTCTTAAATACCTGTCATGGCAAATTATCACTCCATTTTCTATTTGTTTTTTTTTTTTTAATTTTCTTCTGTGTCTGTCATGTGCCTGCAGTTGCAACCTTTCCTTATACTGGTTATCTCCTAAAGGACTTTGCAAATCACTGAGCAAATTCAGTAGTTTAACTGTCTTAACTACTTCTGTTAATTCTCACCAGTGAAGAACAGCTTCCTTCAACCCCTGTTTTGTGCTCAAAAACAAGCCTGCTTGTAGATACTGACTTTTTCCAGGATAACAATGTCTTTCAAAGGTTCCGTTTATTTGTTTCACCTTCTAACAGAGCTGAGCAGAACATCCAGAATAAGTGCAAAAAACCCTCTTTTTAACTGGGTAAGGGCAGACCCTTCAGAAGCCAATCCAGTTTGCACTAAGTAATCCCCTCCCCTCAACATTAAAAACAAAAGACAACAAAGCCAGGGCACAGTGCGATACACATTTTGAAAAATTTCTTCCAACTCACTTGTCTCAATGCCTACTCTCACTGACCACCAGGAAAATGAAAACCAAAGAAAGATTAAAAGCAGTGAGTATGTACAATGTAGCTGTGAGATGACTCAAGGGATACAGTAGATGAGAACAGTTTGGAAACTTTGATAATGGTTGGAAATACTTGGTGTGAAGAATAAAGGTAGAAATCTAAGGGAGGCAAACTACATTGGTAGAATCCCCTCTTGGGTGTTATGTTGTAATCTCTGTCTCTTTATGGAGCAGAGAAGACCGTGAGGCTTCCCACGTGTAAGTGAAACAGCAGAAAACGTGGAAACCTGGACATCAGAGAACACTCCCACAAAGCTAAAGAGATGCTGTGGGTGTAGGTGTTTCAACTTGTCTCATCAGTGATTTCTGTCTTTTTTTCCATATGCATTAGCATATTTTTTTAAGAGATAGCTTAGAAACATCTTGTCCTTATGCAATGAGAGAGAAGATATCATTAAAGTTTCAAAAGGATATCCACCTGAATTAAATTCATCTTTCTGTTGGTCAAGAGGAAGAGGGAGTTGTGATCTGAATTTCAAAAATCAGAGTCATCAGATGAAGTGACCCATGCCATCTGCTCTGACAGCTGATGAGGGTGGACACAGTAGCTGATGCACGTGGACAGATGTGCGACCTTTGGATGTAACTCAAGGCTTTTTCACAGATGTGTACCCACACCCGATTTTGCTTCCTAGCTCCCCTGTGCCACCCTCTCTGCACAGTCGGATGCTGCCTTGCCTCCTCAGTTTTCTTTTCACGTCCCCTGCCAGATAACACAGGCCCAGGAGAGAGGAACGGAAGAGGCTACACTGTCCACAGATTCACCACAGTTTGTGCTGACACCTGTGATAACTCAGACCTCAGAGAGAAATAGCTCAAATCTTTCAGCCAGGAGCAGTGCCTCTGCGTGTTTTCCAACAGCTTAAAAAAATTGGTTGCATACATGTGACTGTATGCAGGCAAGATCAGTGTTCTCAGCAAGTTATTAATTAAGCACCAATTATTTATGTAAATAAGAGAGTACAGAATTTGTGATTTGTTGTACCTGCCATTTAAAAACGTCACCTAAAATTTGGTACTTGAATTCTCTCCCCAAGGATACGTCTGAGTCCTCTGGGGCTTTTGATGAACACACAGCATAATTGATTAGGAGAACATTTTCCAATTTCCTGCCAAGAACCTTTTTTCCTTAAATGCTATGCGCCAATTACCAGGTCAAGGCAAGAATCACCTTGACTGAATCTATGAATCTATATTACATTAAGCCAGTACAGTATTTTGTACCTACAGCGACCCTCAGAGCTGCTCAGAAGTGTGCACTGGCCAGGTGGGAGTGATGGAGCAATTCTGTGGTGTTCCTCACCATTACTGTGGGAGTTGGTACTGTGTGCTTGGTAGAAAAAGCTCCTTTTTATAGGTGCAATTTGGGCTTTGAGGCCAAAATGACATGAGGATCATTGCTCTAAGTTATTACCTCCCTATGGATAGCAGCTATGAGAAGTGATTGGTGGAGGCATTGGAAGTGCCATTTCCTTGCTCTTAATGCAACTATTAATTTGTTTGCACCACCGCAGCAAAGTGGTGTCTTTGGCCTGAGGTGGGTAGCTGACTTCAGAGACCAAGAACTGCCTGTGGGTTATCTCCTGGGCAGGAGAAATCTCTTTCCACCTGGACTGAAGCAGATCTTTCCCCAGACCACTACAGTAGCATCACGTCGGAGTCCCAGCCTCAGACTTTGAAAAAGATCCCTGAGGGTTTGGGAGGTTTAGCATTTGTAAGTAAAATGAGGGGCTATGTGTTTATTACAGGTTTTTTACTTGGTCTGTGAAAAGTTCTGCTTGTACCACAGTGGAAATATATATGAAAATATACGACTGTATTTTGACACGTTAAAGGCAGTTAGATATGTAGATAGTTGGGTAGTTATGCATCATCTGTAAATAAATGTCTTCCATCCATCAAGTAAGCGTACAAGCAAAGTGCTACTGAAAAAATACATATTGCATTAATGCAATCTCTGATGAAATAATGTTTTTTCATCTATCAAAAAATTTGCCATAATAAATGGGAACTCTGTGCAAGCTTTATTTTAATGTATGATTTAACACAAGGCCTTTTACATTGTAGATAGTTAGTAAAAACAGACTTTCGATTAAATTTTATTGACCATTTATTTCAATGTGTAAGCTCTAATAATATCTGTTTCCTCTTTCAGAACGATGAGGCAGCATTTGCTCTAGCTGGCATGACACCGAACAAGCCTCCTCTTTGTGCTCTTGGACGGCGGATGTGGTCTCGGCAGAGGGTCAGTCATCGTGACTTCCCTGGAGAGAGCACGAAGGAATATGGGGGGCAAAGAGGCTCCTTTCTTTGGTCAGTCTGGGTGGGACAGCTAAAACGGGAAGGCAGGCTGTCACCGTATGCAAAGTCTCCGGTTCCCTCTTATCACTGTGCTGAAGAGTAGATGCCTCCCTCCTGCCTCTAGTGCAATATCTTAATATGTTAAACCAAGAATCACTGTGTTTTGAGATGTAGTCACATGCTACCAAGTGCTTCCTTGGTTGTATGCAAACAGACACCATCCAGGAGTTTTGGCATATTTCTTCTGGCTTTACTGACTTCTCTGCAACACGGGAAAGCACTAAGTATGTACTGTTGTATTGCAGAACTAGCACATCCTTCACCAAAGTTACACCAGGAACAGACTTGACCTCTTACTTTTTAGGTGATGATGAAGGAAATAGATTCATTTTCAAAAAATATTTTAGTGATTGTGATTAGACTATGACCTGGCCAGCACAGTATGGCTGACAGCCAAAATCCTAGAACTTAATCTCTAGAGCTAAAAATCCTTAAAGAATACCAAAAGATCAGCAATAAATAGAGGGAAAAAACCAACACTGCAGTAGTGGCATGTGAGTTCAGTTTTACCAGAGTCTTAAACATTCATGTTGTAAAACTCTCCTTGGCATGTAGGGCTAGAATGCCTTCTACGTGCACGGACTGTGTAACAAACAGGCTGTCGGATTAGCTGCTGATACAATCCTTACAGAAACAAAGACAGTTAAGGTTTAGGATTACAGCGTATATTTAATGATATGGAGTTGCCTTTGAACCCCATTAAGAGATTAAGATAGAGAGTTTTCTGCAGAAGTCCAGATATTGAGATGGTGAGAAAAAAATGTGCTTTATGCTTTGTCTACCTTCTTAATTATATATTTTAAGTATTTTAAGCAATAACCTTTTTCTGTAGCTAAATGTAGTGTTTCTTTGCTAATGCCCACTGAATTTACTCTTTGAGTTTGCATAAAAAGTTTCTGGCTCTATCAAGGAGGCTACAAATTCAGTAAATTCCATTTTTTAAATGCCTTTACACCTCTGTAAAAAGTAAATTTCTTGAGAAATTTGTAAAGACTAAAGATAAGACTAGATTATATGTATTAAGATATTTTAAGAACTTTAAGGAAGGTGCCTGTTCTAGACTCTGGAAAAGCTTTGTGAAGAAACTCAAGAGATTCATGTGAGGAACCTGCTGAAGGATAAAAACTGTTGACTCAGCCCCCTGGTGATTTCTGAACTGAAGAATACAGAGTGAAGAGCTGAAAGGGAAAAAGCCAATTCTCAGTGAGAGGGTACACTTTTTCAGCAGTATGAACAGACCTATTAAAGCCCGTGGAAGATAAACCTGTGGAACTGCTGCAGAACTGGTTTTAGTCTAATTACAGACAGAAACAGGTACCATAAGATCTAATATGTACGATCTTTAAATAAGAGTTCTTCTTTGCCTGTGTTTGCTGAAAATCCTCTTATTACTGCAAAATCATAATTTTTCTGGTTTTCCTGCTTCTGGGTCATATACTTTGAAATTTGTTATTGGGTTGTAACTGTTCTCCAACCCTTTTTTCTTATACTCTTCCCTAGGCATTCGTCAGTGGCTACTCTCAGGGGCAGGATAGTAGACTAGACCTTCAAGCCTGACATCTTACAGCTGTTCCTACATACTTGTACTTCACCCTAGTGCTGCATTTTATTGAGGCCCCATCCAGGACACGTATTGAGGAAAGACTGAACTTGATAGCACATTCAGCATGCACCACAGTCCTGGTCCCATGTTGCAGTGTGCCATGGCTCCTGCCCACTGTGTACCCCACAGGGCCTTTGCAACAAAGCCAAGATGCTGGGGAGGACCTTGTGAATAGCCAGTCCTGTCCTGGTTTGCTCTTGGGACACAGCCGTAGCACACAGACAGAGCTGGGAGCTGAGAATTCCTCCTGGGTTTCACAGTGTGGATGTTTCTTAATACCACTGCCAGTGATACTAAGCAGCAGACTGTTGCAAAGACTCCTTAAAAAGCTTAGCCCTGAAACAAGAGGTCTTCTAGAAGTGACGTGTCAGAATGCATTTCATATGGGACCCTGGGACACAAAGACAGTGAGCTACATACTCTGCATCCATCTTTGCCATTACTTTTACTGCTGCAATGGCTAAAAGCTTCAGTACTCCATTCAGAGATGTTTTCTGGGCCATTTATGCAGTATAAGAGATGAAAACACCAGCTGAGCGAACAAGTGAACACCCACAGGAGAGAGAAACAAGATTGCATGTTAAATAAAACAGTCCTGTTAGTACAGCCCTGGTGACATTTGCACAATACATGTAGTGACACATGACACCGATGTCTCGTATTTCTACACTCTTTGAACTCTTACAGAATAGTTATTCCCTGCATTAGGCTGATATACTTGATGCTTCTCTATCTTAAGGCCAGTGCTTTCTATTTGCCCTTAGCAAACATCATTTTGGTGGTTTTTATACATTCTCCAGTTCATATATGGTTTAGTGGTGGTTTTGGCAGTGTTAGGTTGATGGTTGGACTGAATGATCTTAAAAGTCCCTTCCAACCTAGGGGATTCTGTGATTCTATGTTTCTATTATTTGGATTCTGACTCTGCCCCTCAGAAGTTTACAAACCTTTTAGGCTGGTGTCATACACACATTGTGCAAATCACTGAATAAGTAATTTCTTGAAGTAGTGAAAGGGATTGGTCCTAGGACAGATTCTTCCTGAAGACCCCAGGAAATCCCAGGAAAATTAGCCATTGATAACGGTACACTGAATTACAGGTCAATGAGAAGTGCATCACAGATGCAGGAAGGATACGCACAATGGTTAAACAGCAGATATAAAAGACAATAGCTGGAGCAGCAACAAGCCACAGAAGCCTTTAATGATAAATAGCTTTTATTTAACAGTGGGAAGAATATGTGAAGAGGAACTTCCTGCTTGGCAGTTTGGATTTTTTTGGGGTGGCATACAAAGAAAATTATCTTTTCAGCAACAAAGTGAGGCAAGTTCAGAACAAGAAGAGAATATGTAATAGTCAAGTCAAGAGGGCAAAATATAGTTGCATGAGATTTTGAAGTGTTTAGAGAGAAAAATTCTAGATACTTGAAATACCAGACAAGGAAAAACCATAAGATTTACTCACTGCTTAGATGTGAAGTAATACCTTGGATGAAGCAGCCAGTTCTCTACATGTGCTTTGCTATAAGCTCTTTGTTAAAGATCTCCAACCTAATTCCAGATGAGTGTTCAGTCATCATAGTACCATTCAGATATGCTGCTACTTGCATGGTACGTAATTTAGCTGCGGAGGTTTTTTTCACCCATTTGGGGAGTTGTTCAGCTACCTGAATATATTTAGCTACCTAACTGAGTTACCTCTGCACGATTTTTTATCATGCAGGATGTACTTGCACTGAACAACCCAGCATTTGCCTGACTAAGAATTACTTGCTTTGAAATGCAGACAAATGCAATTAGTTTTAAATATTCAGAATTCCTGCTGAAGTCACTGAAGTAAAAACAGCAAAGAAGAGGCTTAAAATTCCAGTATTACCTTAAGAAGAAAAGAAATGTCATCTGTGACTCTGTTATCTTCATATGTTTGTTAACACTAAAACCATCTCACAGACAGGTAAAATTCTGCAGTGGTGTTTACCAAGACTGTACCTCAGAGAGCCAAGACGCTCATACTGTCCCTGTTCACCTCTAGCAGAATCACTTCTAACCCATGGCCTCTATCAAAAGGAGGAATACAATTGCTTCTTCAATAGGTAAACTTCATAAAAAGGCTTTGAAATGCTGGAAAGCCAAAGACTATCTGACAGTTTAATCTGGTGAGGAAATGAAGGGCAAGAAGAAACTTTTCTACAGGTAAATCAGCAGCAAAAGGAAGACAAGGGAGAATGTGTGTCTTTTGCTGAATGGGGACCTGGTGGCAAAGGACACAGAAAAGGCCAAGGTATTCAATGCCTACCTCACCTGTGCCTTTACTGGTAAGACTGGCCATCAACAATTCCAGGCCCCTGAGGCCAGAGGGGAAGTCTGGAGCAAGGAATACTCCTTCTCAGTGAAGGAGGATCAGGTTAGGGAACACTTAAACAAACTGAAAATATGCAACTCTATGGGACCTAATGGTTTGCATCCAGAAGTGTTGACACTGCAGATCTATGTCACTGTAAGACCATTCTGGGTTATCTTTGAAAGGCCATGGCGATCAGGGGAGATTCTTGAGGACTGGAAGAAAACAAATGTCACTCCTGTCTTCAAGAAGGGCAAGAAGGAGGATCTGGAGAATGACAGGTCAGTTAGCCTCACCTCAATCCCTGAGAAGGTGATGGAGCAAATAATCCTGGAAGCCATTTCCATATGTTTGAAGGACAAGAAGGTGATTGCAGGTAGTCAGCAGGTATTTACAAAGGGAAAATCATGCCTGACGAAACTGGTAGCCTTCTCAGCAGAGATGACTGGCTTGGTGGATAAGAGGAGAGCTGTGGATATTTTTTATCTTGACTTTAGCAAGGCTTTCAACTCTGTCTCCCATTATATTCTCATTGAGAAACTAATGAACTGTGGACTGGACAAATGGACACTGAGGTGGACTGAAAACTAAAGTAACTCAAGTAGTTGCGGTCAGCAACACAAATTCCAGTTGGGATACACTAGAGGTGTGCCCCAGAGGTTGATACTGGGGCCAGTATGGTTTAACATCTTTGTCAATGACCTGAATGGTGGCATAGAGTGCACCCTCAGCAAGTTTGCGTATGATACAAAATTGGGAGGAGTGAGTGATATACCAGATGGGCATAATGACAGAGAAATCTCAGGAGGCTGAAGAAATGGGCTGACAAGGGCTTCATAAAGTTCAACAAACAGAAATACCAAGTCCCAGGCATGAGAAAAGGCTAAGGGCAACTGGCTGGGAAGCACCTCTGTAGGAAAGGACCAGGGGGTCCTGGTGAACACCAAGTTGGCTGTGAGCCAACAATGCACCCTCACAGCAAATAAGGCTAACAGCTTCCTGGGCTGTATCAGGCAGAGCATTGCCAGGTCAAGGAGGTGATCCTTCCCCTCTGCTCAGCACTGCTGAGACAGACCTGAGGTACTGTGTCCAGTGCTGGGCTCCCCAGTACAAGAGAGACATGGACATACTGGATCAAGTCTAGCAAAAGTTCACTCAGATGATTAAGGGCTTGGAGCATCTGTCATACAAGGAGAGGCTGAGAGAGCTTGGACTGTTCAGCCTCGAGAAGAGAACGCTCAGGGGGATGTTATTGCTGTTTATAAATACTTGGTGGTGGGAGTAAAGAAGATGGAGCCAGAGTCTTCTCAGTGGTGCCCGGTGACAGAACAAGAGAAACAGGCACAAACTGAAACACAGCAAATTCCATTTAAACATAAGAAAAAAACTTTTTGTTGTGAAAGTGGTCAGACACTAGAACTGGTTTCCCAGGAGGTGGTGGCATCTTCATCCTTGGAGGGGTATTTACTAGCTTCATGACTTCTGACTCTGAGCTGGAGTTTTCTTCATTTCTTGGGGAATGCTACACAGCTGATCAATCCAATTGGTTCTGAAACTGTGAGATGAACAGGAGGACGCTACTGTTCTTGGGAGACAAAACAGTTTGGGGATTGAAAGCTAGGTCTATTTGCATGCACCGATTCTTTATGCATTACAACTTTGACTGTTGATTTGAATAACCAACTATTGTTAAGCATATCTAGCTTTATTCTTTATATGGTTTGTTTTTCACAATTCCTAGGATTAGTAATAGTACCATAGGTGTTAACTCTTAACCTTCTTCTGTTACAGAAAAAATCTTCAGTATCCTATTTATCACTAATTCTTTGTATGTCATTGATGGGTTATCTCAAATTGCAATGGTTTCATCTTTGATATCTCACTGCTGCTAGTACCAGAAAGGCCTCACAAAATGCAGTGACTGGTACAGTGGATAGTTGCAAATGATTTCAAACTTCCTCAGCTCCTAAATATCTGAAGTATTTTTAATTGTCTGAACAGACATAGTTAGAAGTAAAGTCATTCTTGGTTACTATGAGTTAAATCTAATGCAACTTCACTGAAGCCTTTCATTTCTGATGCTGTAACACAACATGAACTATGACCTCTGTACCAGTAAAATCAAATAGTTCATCAGAAAAAATGTTGCCAAGCATTGCGTGGGAAACATTTCAAAATCAATACTCTTTGTAACATTACTGCCACTTAGCAAACCATATCCAGGCCTCACACACACAGAAGAGCCCCAAATAGCATAGCATACAACTTTTATTGCAGAAACTGTGTAGTACAAAGGAACTGCAGAAACAGAACAGTTGCTGGTAAGTTTAAATGTAAATATAATTCCATTGTTACACTTTTTCTACAAACTCTTTCAATGTTACTTGGACTCAAAGATACGAAACTGCAATGTCTTGATTTAAGAAGTAATTTGTTAAAAAATATTGAATCAATTACTGTTTCTTTAGCCTTTATCTGTTACTTTTGCTGTACAGCACAAATCTAATGGAAGTTATTGAGAAACCAGGCAATGGTACAGCATGGCACGCTCACAAAGCATATAAATATCTAAGCCTAGGGACCTAGGCTTATATCTGGATGCATAGATCAATGCATAAAATCTGCAATAAACAGATGTAAGGTTTGGGGAACGAGCATAATTTTTTTAGTCTTGCTGGCATGGTGACTAAGCTTAAAGCTGCCTGCCAGTTTTATAACTGTGCTGGATATACCCGCTAGTGTATACACAGTATATGCTAACTGTACTTAGTAGTGTTTAAAAGGGTCTAGATTGTGGCAGATCAGAGAACTGGGCAACACAGCTTGGAAACAGCAAGTGGGTCACCGCATATTTCCAGCTCCCCCTCTGGAGAATTTCCATCCGCCTGGCTGGCTGCCCCGCTGCTGCCCGCCCAGGAGCGAAAGAGCCAGGAGGGCTATTGCAAAAGGTGGCGAGAGCTCCAACCTCTCCTCCCATGAGCCTATTCTTAAAGAAAAAAGAGGGGAGAGAGGAAACAGAAAGCATCTAGCAAAACAGCTTTCATAGCGGCACCCAGCAAAGGAGGTTGGGGACCCCAGAGAAGGAAGCAGGAGGAGCAGCCAAGGCCACAACTGATGCAGAGGCTGAAGGACTGAGTGAAGGGAGCAGGTTGAGTTGAGGCATGGGGAAAGATGCAGTTGTGTACTGGTAAGATAAGTAAATGCAGTGATGGTGGTGGATCCTTACACACATTTTTCAGGCTACTTTAAACACTGAGTTAGATACTTTAAACATATACCCGGCCTCCTTATCCCCGCCCCTGCCTCCCCCCGGTTTTCTCCCTAGAGCAGTAAATAGCTGCTCCCATTAGGAGCTGTGGGAAGTAGATCTCTTACCTGTGATTGTTATCAAGGTAGCTGATAAAAAAGCTGTGTGAGTTTAAGTTTCATATTCAGTCTCTTCAGCTTTTCATCTGGCTCTTGTGCAGTGATTTTTATTGATGTTATATTTTACATCAGGACTGTTATTTATGACTCAGTCATGACAGTCACAGTTAAATACTGGTAGTTCTCAGCATATGCAAGAAGGGAATCAGGGGCTTACTGTTCAGGTATCCCAATAATAATATGATGGGTTGAATTACACCCTGAGTTAATGAAATTACATGTCTGTCAACAGGTAGAAAGTCTGTCTCTGCATTCAGAACAGAGAGGGCCATTGTTTTCTACTGGTAAATGAGGCAGCATCATACACAGCCCCTCAGTAGGTTGAGATAAACCCCTAAATGTGTAAGTCAACTATGGCTCCTAATGGATCCCCAAATGTTTGGGACTTTGGAAGATACTGGATGTTTTTGTATTTCTGTTGGCACAGACTGTTAGGATTTATATCATTCTTAGTATAATGAAAGCAAAGTTAGTTTGAGAGACGGACTTCACTCACATCATTCTGAAAACTCAGGAGACTCCAGGTATTTTGTTATCTGCTATCTGAAGCCTTGCACTGACAGGCTGCAATTAGTTGCTTTTTACTAACAGTTCTGTAGGTGGCATACAGTAAGAATAAAATTAGCCTCAACTAACTGGCTTTGGAATTTATCTTGAGACTTGTTCCAAAATTTCCTGAATACACATTACATATATGCTAGGTAAAGATGTAGTGCAATACATAATTTAAATATTTCATAAAGTACATGTAAGCTGATGTTTAATTTAGTTTCTGCTTGTCAAACAAAGTAAAAATGCATTTATTTTATTCGGAGAGATTCTCTGCTAACCAGGTAAGTCAGCTGAAATTGGTCATTTATTTTTAAAGTGAATACAGTGCTTCTTCTGTCCCTGTTTATTCTTTATTTATATATACAGATATAATTATGCGTATATGTGTGGATGTGAAACTGTAATGCATTTTCCTGTGATTGTGAGCTTTAAAATTCTGCCATCTATATTTTGCTTCTGTGATGTCACTTCAGGGACATTTTATGCTTTCAGTAAACATTGCCTTAAGGTTTTTGAAAATATACTGCTTCTTTAAACCAAGCTAGAACAGATGGAAACTTCATTGCTTAAACAAATGGCTACAATTTTCTTCAGGGCACAAAATAGTATCATGAACTTGACTGAGAGCTCAGGAAGCTTCCATAAGCTTTTAATCTTTCTTTGCTGGCAAGAGGATTGAATTCACAAATTTTGTTCAAGAAACATTTTACAATAAACCCTTTGTCCTTTTCCGTTTTCTTTTTTCTTTTTCTTTTTTCTTTTATTTTTTTTCCCTCTGCTCTGTAAGGAAAGCACTGGCATTCCTGATTTCAATGACCTTTTGGATTAAATTGTTATGAGAGGGATTTTGCATGACAATACATTTTCTTGTTAGCTGTTGAAATTTCAGTGCAGACAAAACAACCTAGACTATTTCAACAGACTTCACATTACTCAATTACCAACTCTTGCAATTTAATCTGATGAAAAAGTGCTGTGAAAGGGTCTGTGATATGAACTGCCAAACAAATGTTGCATTTTTGTAGCATTTTTCATCCTTGAAAGGATGCATAGAACTAATTCTTGGCTATCAAACCACGCAGAAGCAGGACTATCATTTTCGCATAATGTACATTAATGTAAATCGCAGCACATCGTCTGAGTCAGGGCCTTTATTGATCTCAGTTCAGAACATGCTTGTATCTTTGTGTGAGAGAGAGAATAATCCTAGTGCTTTTACAGCTGTTTTAATTTAAACTCCACTGATAAAACACATCTATAATAAGGTCTGTTGGAAGAGTTCCCAGCCCTGACAGTTATCTATAAATTAATGGGAGTCCTATACTTGTGCTTGTTTGGAAAAGTATGTACAATAGTCTAAAGCAGATAACATAAGTCACATCTGCTGGAGGATGCTTGCAAAATGTATAGACAAAGGTAAGCCTTTGTTATGAGTCTTTTATTCCGGTAACACAGTCATGGTGGTACTAATACAGGCAAGAATAAGGTATGAAGTTTAGTTAGAAAGATAAGCCCAATACCTTTCCAGGAAGCAACCTTAATGAGACTAATTACCTGTGGCCCAGTCTCTAAGCTGCTCTTCCTAGCACTGTACATATTAACTTGATTTTGGCAAAGGTCCAGCCTTGCGTTCCTTGCACCCACAAAACATCCACTAAAGGTCTGCACAGTTCACATTGTCTTGGCATTGCTTCAGCATCTCCAAGTAACTTGACCGTAGATGAGCCCTCAGCATCATTCACATACACCAGATTGCCCTGCTGAGACTAAATCTGACACAACAAAGGTTTTTTTCCTCCATTAATAAGTTTTGAAGGTGGGGAGGGAAACATAGCAGGTAGATATACCGCCTGTGCTTGGATCCTGCTCACTTCTTAGAACTGACAAGGCCAAGACAACCGTGCAGTGCCTCAGCTGTGCTTATAAACCAGCATCTTACTGCAATGCAAAACCAGAGCAAGAGGACTCTGCCTAAAGCATTTACACATCTGGACAGAAGAGAACAGGAAGGCACAAAGGAAAAAGGGAGTATGGAGTAACAGTGGGACAGCGTGGCTGTGCATGGTGGGGAGTAGTCATAACCGTTGCAATCTAGTCAAAGATATGGTTTTTCTAAGCATCTCTACAGGGCTTGGAGGAGGGACAGGAAGAAAGATAAGGAGGCAGCTTTGTTTAAAAGGAGCTACTTACAAGCATGAAAGGCAAAATGGAGGAAAAGATAAGTAAGCTTGCCTGGAAATGTAACCAGTGGATAAGGGACGCTGGTAGCACAAACTGACTGGCAATGAGAATTTGACCTCCCAGCACCTGTAGGATTAGGGAAAGTACAGTCTGTGAAAGACTGTGAATGTGAGGATAAGTTACTTATGTTTAATGCAGTAGTTGTAAGCCATTGGAAGGGCTGTATAGCCAAATATCAGGGTATCATTGCAACAGCATTCTGCATGGACAGCAGGAGGACAAGCTTCGTTTATTCAGGGCAAGAGAAAAGGAAATTGCAAGAACTGAGTCATAAAATCACATTAGTCTAGATGAATTTTAGCCATGAAGATGAGACTTTATCCAGAAAAAAACTTCAGGAAATAGCGGAGCATGAACACCAAAGATGAGCATATAAGTCAGAGTTTGTGACAGCACCTTGGTTGTGAGTCCAGGTGACAGCCACGTTAATGATTTCCACACTGATCAAAAGGACAGTAGGAAAAAGCTATGTTGGATAAAGACAAATTAATGCGAGTTTAGCCATTTTTGAGCTTTAGGCTTTGACTACTCTTCCAGTCAGACCTGAGAAGGGGGCTGAGATTTTTAATTCAGTAGATTTGTGCTTATTTATACTGGGTGATTGTCTGGCTCACTAAGATACAAATTAGATACTGTTAAATCTTTCCTTTGAGGTGCCTACAGGTAAGTTCTGTACCATGTCAACAGCTGTTCAATCTAACTAAAACACATCAAAATACACTAATATACACACACATGTGTTTGTGTGTGTATGTGTGCACATATGATCAGATGCACATATGATCAGCATCAGATGTCCTGGGAAGAGTATAGGGTTGCTGCCCGGTTATGCAGGGACGAGGTCAGAAGGCCAAGGCACAGCTGGAGCTGAACTTGGCAAGAGATGCTAAGAATAACACAAGAAGGGCTTCTACAGGTACATCAACCAGAAAAGGAAGGTCAAAGAAAGCGTGCCCTCCCTGATGACCGAGAATGGAAAACTGGTAACAACAGACAAGGAGAAGGCTGAGGTTCCGAACAATTTTTTTGCCATGGTCTTTACTGCCAGCGTCTCTCCTCATGCCTCCCAGGTTGAAGGATTGCAAGACAGGGACCTGCGGGATAAAGTCCCACCCACATTAGGATGAAGTTCTTTACAATGAGGGTGGTGAAACACTAGAACAGGTTGCCCAGAGAGGTGACAGAGGCCCCATCCCTGGAGACATTCAAGGCCAGGCTTGATGAGGCACTGAGCAACCTGATCTAGTCAAAGATGTCCCTGCTTACTGCAGGGGGGTTGGACTAGATGACCTTTAAAGATCCCTTCCAACCCAACACATTTTATGATTCTATGATTCTATGATGAATGATACATATTCTTCAATGAAAGCTGTGCTATGCGTAGCATCTTCAAAGGTCTTTCTGAGCACTCCTTTAAAACGCCCCGCAGTAAAAATTTATGTTAACAGTTACATTGACTCTAGTTTTTCTTGAACTCAGGGAGGACCTATTTCCAATCCTAGTTTGACTAATGGTTTATTGGATAATCCGGAATACAATAATTCTCTGCTTTTTGCCTCAATTTCTCTTACTCTGTACAAAGAGAATAATTCACTTGTAGAACATTTTGAGAACAGATGAAAAGCTCATCATTAGCAGCTTTTTCCACACATCACAATTGTATTTGTAGAATAAGGGGAATGTCATAGAAGATGAGTTTGTTTCTCATCTATTTAAAAATCTCAGTGTGCAGTACAGAAATGAGAGTTTATATTGAAGTTTTGCCACAAAAAATAAGAGAAGTCATACTCTAGCTTATGTACTTATTTCCAGAAATGCAGCCAGTCCTCATACTAAACTATCTGGATTACCAAAGCCAAGTCTCAGTCATTCAAAAAACCTTCAGTCGTCAATGTTCTAGTGAAAACTTCACTTACATCCTGAATCACGGAATCACCAAATCACCGAATCAAGGAATTTTCAGAGCACTCAGGACTGCATCCAGGTGGGTCTTGAAAATCTCCAGAGAAGGGGACTCCACAACCTCCCTGGGCAGCCTGGTCCAGTGCTCTGTCACCCTCACCGTAAAGAAGTTCATTCCTATGTTTGAATGGAACTTCCTATGTTCCAACTTGTGCCCGTTGCCCTTCATCCTGTCACTGGGAACCACTGAAAAGAGTCTGCCTCCATCCTCCTTCAACCCACCCTTTAGATACTTGTAAGCAAGAATAAGGTCTCTGCTCAGCCTTCTCTTCTCCAGGCTAAAGACTACCAGCTACCAGTAGAGGGGGAGAATGACTTCCCTTTACCTACTGGCCATACTCTTCCCTGTGCAGCCCAGGATTCCGTCGGCCTCCTGGCGACAAGGGCACATTGCTGGCTCATGGATAATTTACTAGGACCCCCAGATCCTTCTCCTCAGAACTGCTTTCCAGCAGGTCCACCCCTAGCCTATATTGGTGCCTAGCAGTCTTCCTCCCCAGGTGCAGGACCCTACACTTGCTCTTGTTGAACCTCATTAGGTTCTTCTCTGCCCAGCACTTCAGCCTGTCCAGGTCACGCTGGATGGCAGCATGGCCCTCTGGAGTGTCAGCCACCCCTCCCATTTTGGGATCATCAGCAAACTTGCGGAGGATACACTCTGTCCCCTCATCCAGGTCATTGATGAATACATTGAACAAGATTGGACCGAGTATTGACCCCTGAGGGACACCACCGGTTACAGGCCTCCAACTTGACACTGCTCCATTCATCACAACCCTCCGAGTTCTGTCACGCAGCCAGCTCTCAATCCACCTCACTCTCTCCTCGTCTAGCCCACACTTCCTCAGCTTCCTAATGAGGATGTTATGGGAGACAGTGTCAAAAGCCTTGCTGAAGTCAAGGTAGATGACGTCTACTGCTCTCCCCTCATCCAGACAACCACTTATAACATCATAGAAGGCTACCAGATTGGTCAAGAATGATTTACCCTTGGTAAATCTGTGTTGACCACTTCCAATAACTTCCTGATCATCAACGTGTTTGCAGATGACACCCAGAACAAGTCGCTCCATTACCTTCCCAGGGACAGAGGTGAGACTAACCGGCCTGTAGATCCCTGGGTCCTCTTTCTTGCCCTTGTTGAAGACTGGAGCGATGTCAGCCTTCCTCCAGTCCTCAGGCACCTCTCCTGTTCCCCATGACCTTCCAAAGTTGATGGAGAGTGGTCTAGCAATAACATCTGCCAGCTCTCTCGGCACTCGTGGATGCATCCCATCGGGGCCCATGGACTTATGGGTGTCCAGGTTGGCCAAGTGGTCTCTAACCCAGTCCTCCTCAACTGAGGGAAAATCTTCCTCTCTCCAGACCTTCCCCCTTGCCTCCAGGGTTTGGGATTCATGAGGGACAGCTTTAGCAGTGAAGACTGAAGAAAAGAAGGCATTCAGGAACTCCGCCTTCTCTGTGTCTTCCACCACTAGGGTGCCCATCTCATTCATCAGTGGGCCTACCTTCTCCCTAGTCTTCCTTTTTCTGTTGATATACTGAAAGAACCTCTTCTTATTATCTTTAACCGCAGTGGCCAAGCTGAGTTCTGCGTGGGCTTTGGCCCTTCTAATTTTCCCCCTGCGTAGCTTCACTGCATCTTGGTATTCCTCATAAGTTGCCAACCCCCTATTCCAAAGAATGTAAACTTTCCTTTTGTTCCTGTGGTCCAGCCAAAGCTCTCTATTTAGCCAGGCTGGTCTTCTTCCCCGTCGGCTTGTTTTTTGGGACATGGGGATGGCCTTCTCCTGTGCTTTTAAGAGTTCCTGCTTAAAGTATGACCAGCCTTCCTGGGCATCTTTGCCCTTCAGGACTGTCTCCCAAGGGACACTCTCAACCATGCTCCTAAACAGGCTAAAAAAGAAATGTTGTCATTTTCTCTTTCTCATTTATCAGAATTTCCCGTCACCTCAAGACAGGACTCTCCATTGCCTGTGTGCACAATTTCAAGTCAAACTGGCATTTTGGGTTGTCTAGGTTGTATGATTGAGGCCTTATGGAATAAACATTTATCCTGCCAAAATCTAAACAAATGAATTGCTTTGACAAACAGACTGCTTGAAATGGCATGCCAAAGAGTATATAATAGTGGATGATGTATTCATTCCCTTTCACTCTGCATGAGAGAGCTCTGGAAATGGAACCAGCAGAGTTGTGTGCATAGGTGGTGATGACAGAAGGGGTAGAAAAGTGGCAAAACCCCCCCAATATTTTAATGTTTTTAATTTAAATAACAATTCAAATTACAGCTTTAGGGAATAGTGACAATTCATTACACTGACTATAATTTGTGAAAAATACTAAATGTGTCTCAGAGAGAATTAAGGGGTTTATCCAAGACAAAGGAAGTCAGTGAAAGGACAAATGGGGGGTGGGAGCGTTGGGGAGCGGGAGGTTTCCCATCGGCAAAAATAGAGCTTTCATACTCTTCAAACAAGCCATTTTAAGGAGGAAAAAAAAAACAACCAAACCCCAAATGCAAAAGAGACTTCAAATTCTGTTCAGAGGGTAAAGAAAGTAATCCCATCGAATCCAAAAACTAACTCCTCTGGTTACACGAAATAAAAAATAATTTTCAACACATTTGTACAAAATCTTGTCAATACCAGTTATATGACCTTCAGAGACTAACTAATATTCCCACATTACCTGCCACATTTGGATGTATCAACTCACTCAGCACTAGCACAAAATCTTCTTCACAATGCAAATGTCCTCATTACCCCCCAAACCCATTCTCCTGCAGGAACATGACAAAAATAGGATTTTTACTTGTTAAGAAAGGATTAGTTAGGAAAGCCAAAAGCCCACTACATCTTTACAGCACGGAAATGTACTCACAGCTTTATCTTGCTATCTATCACCGTATGTAACACCTACAAACACTTTCTATCTAAAAGCAACAGCAACAGTGATCCCCAGGGCATTTCTGACTGTTCTCTTTGTATTAAGTCAAATGTGTGCTGTTGGGAGAACTTGTTTAGAAAGAGAGGCCAATGGTGCTTACTCTGTGACTGTCAACTGGAATAAGAATTCCTTCATTCAAAATGAAATGACACAGGAAAGCATCGGAAAGACATCGGCCTGTTGGAGAAGGTCCAGAGGAGGGCCACAAAAATGATCAGGGGGCTGGAGCACTAGGCTGAGATGGTTGGGGTTGTTCAGCCTGGAGAAGAGAAGGCTCCAGGGAGACCTTATTGCCGCCTTTAGGTACTTAAAGGGGGCCTACAGGAAAGATGGGGACAAACATTTTAGCAGGGTCTGTAGGGATAGGACAAGGGGTAATGGCTTCAAACTAAAAGAAGGTAGATTTAGACTAGATAGAAGGAAGAAATTTTTTACAATGAAGGTGGTGAAACACTGGAATAGGTTGCTCAGAGAGGTGGGAGATGTTCCATCCCTGGAAACACTCAAGGTCAGGTTGGACAGGGCTCTGAGCAGCCTGGTCTAGTTGATGTCCCTGCTCACTGCAGGGGGGTTGGACTAGATGACCTTTAAAGGTCCCTTCCAACCCAAACGATTCTATGATTCTATGATTCTGTGGAATGTGAAGGACTAATTTCAGCCCCTTCTCTGTCATTGTGGCATAAAAAATGCTGAAAACACAATTACTTCCTTCACTGGAGGAAGGAATGGAGGCAAGATTGGGACCTCTCTTTAGGACCACGGTCATTTTTTTGGGAGTCAGAGGGTGGGTAGGAATCTTCCAGTGTTTGTCTTGGTATTAAATACCAAACAATGTTTTTTCTTTATAGGATTAGAAATTGTGAATATAATGTTTTTCATTTTATGTTGCACTTCTAATAATCCCCTGCATCATTCATCAGCCAGCACAGGACTCAAGTTCATCAAAGAAGGAAGTAAATAATAACAATTAATCTGTCCGGTGTTACTTAATAATAGCATGAACTACTCCATGGAGCCAGAAGTAATTGCCACTAAGTGTATTATACAGCAGCCGAGGAAAACTGATTTATAAACCTGGCTGTCAGGTTGCAATCTAATGGTGACTGCATCATGTTGTGGAAAGCTGTAGTAATTTTCAAAATGACCCCATGGAATATTCTGGAAGAGAGTCTGCTGTTATCGTTAGCTACATCTACACTCTTCTCTAGGGCATCCTCAAGAGCTGCCCCCCAACCCTGGCTGATGCTCTTCATTTCTGCTTCACACATGCACTCCAAAGGAAATCTCCTTGGGGATGTCAGCTCTTCTGCAAGATTTTGCCTGCTACCATTTTGTTCCACAGTAACTGTATCTGCCACAGACTCTCTGATAACTACCACTTTCTTTGATCCAGACCTATAGACAACGGCATCTTTTGGCATCTCACTAACATGGCATGAAAACACCCACACTGGCCTGGTCCAGGTTGCTCAAACCAGTTTTGGAACCTTGAGGTGCAGCAGAAATGCCATAGCGTCCCCGGTCTGTGATAGCAGGAAGACCTTTCTCTAGAGCAAGACTGTCACTCAAAGCAGAAATTGGATAGTGTTACTCGTAAATCAGCCATGCTACCCCCTTAAATGACATAACTTTACCACTGGATGCTCCCCCATCTGTCTTTGCCTGCCTCTCTCACTGGTTTTATCTCCCATCCTTCCCTCCAGGCCCTGCTCTCCCTGCAACTCCCTTCACAGACAATAGTCTGAAGATGCAGTCACCTCTGTGCTAGGTGACAATTTGGGTTCTTTGTCCAGCTGGCTGTCCTTGCATATTCCTGGCTGCTGTCACCGGTGGTAACTCTTCTTAGACATCACAGTCACTTTGCCTTGGCACCTTCTTCAACTCACCTTAAACTGGCTGGGGATTCTTCTCTCTGGGGTGTCACAAGATGTGCAGCTACACAAGCATGGTCACCCACATTTTCTTTACCATCTTTGGGCATGTTTCTGGATCAGAATGCACTTTCTTTGGAGAGAGCCTATAGGTCTGCCAGGGAAATGGCAGGTGTTTGTGTGTCTGCCCAGACCCTTCCTGGCCAGAACACTCTGAGCACATTTATACAGCTTCTGGAGGCCAGTGGAGGTTAGAGCTAACTGTCCTCTTGTTGTCATACATATACAGAGACATGCTTTCTTGTGCACTTTGTCTGCTGGCAAGGACCAGCTGCTAGCTTTTGGGTCCATCAGCCTCAGGACAGAAGAACCACTTCAGTCTCCTCAAACAGCATCTGTTGGCTGGCCTAGGTAACCCATGCTTCTGTCTGACCCACCTTTCATAGTCAGTAGTGTCTTGACAGTGCATGCCTTGGCCTCCTGGTAAGAAGAGGTCACATATAGTTATTGACTTAACTGTAGTCTCCCTGTAGAGGGTCTCCAGAAAATGGGCATCCAAACAGGACTGGCTGGCATTTAGGGGCATTGGGCACTTTTTAACAGTATGATTGTAATCTTGTAGCCTCATCAAGGTGCATCATTTTTACAGCCATGGATGCACAGGCTACAACCAATACATCATCCTTCCTGAGTGATCAGGTCTTCAGTGACACAGTCGGCATCTTTCCTGGCTGCTGAGAGTCAGTATATGACTGTACACGAATCGTACAAAACCCAAAGCTTATGAAGAGGCACAAAATACAATTTGGCATCATGTCCTGGTTAGGTGGACTGCAAAATCCACGAGCATCTGTCTGGGAGCTCCTTGTCAGAAAGCCAGGCCAAGCACACTCAGGGTGAACATGACAGCTGAGCATCTGAACAGAAGTTTGGAGGGTACTCCTGTGGTTAACCAGCGTGAGCAGTTGGCAAACGAGGTTGTTCCTACAAAATAATGTGAATGTGTTCCTTTTGAAGGTGGTATTACAAAGAACTAATGAAGGACTACAGTGCCATTTTTAATGACTAAAAATAGGTAAGCATAGATCTCAGCTTATAGAGACAGAATACACAGAAATACAATGCAGTCATTGCATTGTGACTCATCTCTGGTAATAAGGAAAAGAATAATATACTTTCCAGACAATCCATCCTAATTGCTGCTATTCTCAAACAAAAGCAAACTTTTTTAGGTTTAATTTGAGAAGAAGGAAGTTTCTTGCTTTTTGCTGCATCATCAGGAAAAGAGCATTTTTGAGATCTATCAGCCTGAATGGACAATATATCTTTCACTGTGGCTGTTTTGCAAAGGTCTTATTGGCTCTTTCACCTAACTGCCCTTTCTGATTCTTCCTTCATTTTTTTCTTGTTAATGGTGCCTTTTGCTCCAGTTCAAACCCATTTTTTTCTCCACTGGAATACCTGTCTGTGCTGAAGTCCACGCTGTCTAAGACAGCGGTGTATGGTATATTGGCAAGAAGTCAGGAGACCTCATTTCCATTCTTACTTCTGCCAATAACCAGCTGTATGACCCAAACCACCAGCTCCCAAATTCCCTCCACATTCAGTCTTTAATGGAAAGTTTATAATGTTAGAGATAGTGTTTTTCCTTTCTCTAGTATTTGCAAGTATTTTACATACTACTAGCATAATACAGTTTGGAATAGGGTTAAAGGTCGCCTGCCCTCAGCATCCTCCTTTTTTCCATGCCAATCAAGAGACATCATATACATTCAAATCCCCCAGTTTTCTATATGTAATTTCTTTTATCAGAACTTGAGTTGTATATGCCTATTGACATTACCTATCTCTTATCAATTGCTCCCTCATGTGGGGATCTGTTAATATTATGAATAGTTAATAGAAAGCTTTTTTACATAATGCACACAAAATCAAGGGTTTGCTGGCTGAGGATCCATTTTGCATACAAATATGTGAATAATTGTGTCTCATAAATGTAACTGCTCATTCCCCTCAAATGAGCCACCCTGTTCCACAGCAGAAGAGATGCTTTGCAGTAGTTGTCTGTCTGGGAAGTCTGCAAACCAAGCAGCAACTGGAGTATTCATGTCATTACATACTGTATTTGGGGCCACACTGCCTGCTGCTGTGTTTACAAATGGGTATTTCTTGTAGATGTGGCACCGAA
Organism: Burhinus oedicnemus; assembly: GCA_008921705.1. Lineage (NCBI taxonomy): Eukaryota > Metazoa > Chordata > Aves > Charadriiformes > Burhinidae > Burhinus > Burhinus oedicnemus. The sequence goes on along the minus strand of VFFE01009189.1, from coordinate 910,549 downwards.
TTGTGGGTGCCACAGTGAAAGTTCCTGGCCTTGTCATTCCCATCATGTGCACATATCCAATAATGAACAATAGCTGCTATGACTTTCTGTATTCCGGGCTTGTTATCCCAGTCTCTATGAGAGAGCTTGTCAAATCTCAAAGAAAAAAATACAACTGTAACACTTGCTCCAAGCTATAACAACGTCTCATGAGCAGGTAGGATAAACTAGGTAGCTGGAATGACAGGCCAGGAGACCAGTATAATTTAGTCATTATTTCTGATCAGTGCCCACGAGATCAAGCCCTCCCAGAGTCACCTCCAATTGCTAGCACAGACCCACCCTGCGTTGTACCCCTGTTATCCTAAGCAAGCAAAAATGGGCTAATCCTGCCAATATTGATGTCTCAGGTTTACCAGTTCCTATTCTGCATCCATAAGCCTCTAACTTCAAAGATTTCGCTTCAGTCTCGCCTAATGGATCAAAACATCAGGCATATCCTGCTTTGAATCAAAACAGGTGATATGAGTGATTTAAACTATACTGGAAAATCGCCACCTACATGCTTGCTTTTTTCTCCTTTCAAAAAGTCTTTAGATTTAGATATTTTTTTTTAATCACAAGGTAAATCTCTAACTTGTAGACTCAACCGCTTTGGGGCTTTTCTTTTCCATAAGTGACATTTATTTACAGAAGATTTGGCAAAAATTAACAAAGGCCTTTTATGTACAGCTTCATTTCATTGCATGAAACGTCAGCTTTAGTAAAGCAAGTCTGGTGAGAGGTTAGATATCAAAACCTTGAGTATTGAGGTGAACTCCCGTGACTATAGGAAACATACAAAATTTTGGCTTATAGTCAAGGTTACTGAGAGGAGACTATGTCCCGTTACAAGAATATATTGGGTAGAGAAATATTTCTATACATCTCAGTTTCTTGTATGCACTGGCATACGATCAGTAACTTATATACTGCTAATTTATATATATCATTTTACATATAAAGACATAAAGTAAACTAAAGATTTTTATCATATTAAATAACCTTGATTCTGCTCTTTGTGCATATCTTTTTAAAACAAAAGTCAGACCCATACTTTTTCTACCTGGCAAGACGTGTTACGCTGACACAGGTCACGTGTTATGCATGGGACACTTCATGTTTATTTATGTGATGGGCATCTTGTACGAAAAATTCTCTCATAGACCCAATCTGTACATCCTGTTGCTCAAGTAGGAAGGAGAAAACTCAGAACGACCTTTGAGTATCATATCTTCTTTTAAAGCCAGACTGATGGCTTCTCTTCTTTTCACTCTCCTGTGCCTTTTTCTCAGTAATGCATAAAAGCCTGGAATAAAATCTCCAGTGTGTAATGCATAGCTAATTCTATTTTTTTTTTACTCCAGACCCTAGCAATTCAAAGCCAAGTAAACACCAGCAGGCTGCATTCACTTACACTATGCATGTTGATGCTAATTGCAGTTCCCCAAGCATTTTACATTGTTTGCACAAAATAGCATTGCTCTGCCTTCAAACAGTCAGTTCGATGACAGCTGGAATGAGTTTATCTCATACTGCTTAGTGTCAGGTGCATTCTTACAGCTTTCCTGTCTCCTTTTGAGGGCTAATTAAGGCATTCTTCTCTCTTGTTTAATATTTACATTTAAACAGCTGCATCTCATTTGGATATAATGCAAAGATGGCACCTGGCTTTCTTTCCGTGAGTTAATTCTGGGAGATTTTTTTCCTTCCCCTCCCTTCACTAAAGATCCAAAGTGGTTATTTTCGTGCTTATGTAGGGAAATGAACCAAAGCGACTGTAAATGGAAAGAGCTGCTATTCATTCACAAACAGGGTGCATCTTCCCAGGATCCTTCACAGCTAGCTTCCTTAGGATACCCAGGATGAGAGCAGAATGCAAAGCAGAGTCCTTGAGGCTTTCATCAGGCTGCTGCCTTTGACAGGCCCAAGTCTTCTCAGGGGCTTGTTCATTGTCCTAGTCCTTTTTGCATTTTGGGTTGGTTGGTTGTTTCCCCAACCCCCCTGAACAAAGAGTGTACAGGAAAAAGAAAAAAGAAACAAAGCCCAAACATTATGGCAATAAGAGCGTGTGGCACTGTAGCAATTCCTAGAATCACAGAATGATTTGGGTTGGAAGGGACCTTCAAAGACCATCCAGTTCTAATCCCCTGCCTTGGACAGGGACACCTCCCACTAGACCAGGTTGCTCAAAGCCCCACCCAACCTGGCCTTGAACACTTCCAGGGATGGGGCCTCGACAACTTCTCTGGGCAACCTGTTCCAGTGTCTCATCACCCTCAAAAAATTTCTTCTTAATATCTAACCTAAATCTACCCTCTTTCAGTTTAAAATTCCATAAAACCTCTTCCATGTTAGCAGGAAGGTGTGTAGAGGTGCAGCCCACTCTACCTTCAGAGGTCCACAGAGTCCCAAGTTCTCCAAGCAGAACATCTATGTACAAAGCCATGGTCAGGACTGCAGCCCAGCCTTAAGGCACTAAGCATTTTGGCAGATTCAGCAGCACCATTCACAATGATCTTGGCACAAGGTAAGAGCCTGTCAGATGTACCATCTTCTGTGGTTCTTTCCAATTTACAGATCTTCATCATCAACTAGGTGACTTCTTAAAATTATGAAAAATAATGAAATAGTCTTCCCAAGAAGCTTTGGAAGATCCAAGGGCAAAGATCTAGCTCCATACATCTCTGTGTGACAAATATCATCATCTTTGCTCAATTTTTTATGATATTTGTCAGTAAAGAACTACTAGGTAGTATTACTAATACTATTACTAATAGTAATATTAAGTCTGTGCTTTAAAGCAATAGTGCACTAAGCTGTGATAATCCAGGTAGTCAATAATAACGGTATAAATACATATGAGAGAATTAATGAAACACAAAAAATACACTGTGATCGTAAGTTTAAAGGCTGTATGTTTATTGATACAAGTTAACAATGTTTTTTTCTTACTTCTGTACAATTTATTTTCATTTCTTAAAAAGGAGGGGAAAAGAAAAGCCTTTACTCCTCGGAAAACATTATAATGGGAAGCAAATGAACTCAGGAGGCATGTCACATCTGTCCTGCCAGGGGCCGGCAGGACCGCAGTACTGCTGCTGCAGCCTTCCCCACTTGAGGACCTCATGTAACTGAGGGCAGCAACAGACTGTTGCTCCAGCTGCGAACCGCTGGAGGGCAACGACGAACGCACTTTGCCAAAGAGTTTCACAGACACCTGATGACAACAGAGGAGGTTTGGGGGCTTGGTGCTGTTCCTGGGGATTATTTCTCTGCCAGGAAGGGATCAGCTTGCAGCTTGGTCCCTCTCTGTTTTGTTCCAGGCCTACCTCTGCCCTTCACCCTTGCCCTTGAGGAATCAGAATTGAAGCCCCCTTTCCATCCTTCTCCCATTCCCATACTTCTCGTCCTGATCCCTCCTCCTGCTTCATGGATCCTAATTCTCCCACCATATGATGGCCCCTTGGAAATCCTCTTTTCCCAGATGACCACTTTCTGCTCGATGGCTTCACTTTGCCAGTCCAGAATTTTCTTCCTTCATTCCTCTGCCAACCTACAGGCTGCTTGTGCTGGTATGGACTTCCTAACCACATCTATCCATTCCCTTCTAATTTCAATGAAATAACTTCTCCTTTATTGCTTGCCAGGGATCAGTTTGGAGAGCTTTAAGAGACCCTCCACACAGGGACTTGGACAGGTCTGTGTCTCTAACAACAAAAACTGGAGCTAAAAAAAGAAGAAGTCCTGCCTGAATAACACTCAGACTGTACACAGGACAAGACTTTTCGGAAGACTTAATTGTGAAGCTGTAGCAAGTCTCAGCATGTGTAAATAGCATTTTTTCCCCAAAGGCTTGTAACTGGGCAAGTTTTCAAAACTGACAAATGGCACATCTGGTTTGGAGGCCAGATCCCTCCAATACAAATTTCAAGTCTATGTATGAAATTATGGGACACTAGAGCCTCTAAAGAGGACGAGCACCAAGGGAGCATTTATCTGACTACATATGAATGTCTTTATCTGAGCTTGCAGTCACTGAACATCGAAAGTACTATAGACAGAAATAGATAGGCACTTCTAAGACAGGCTACTAAAATGGTCCAATTACTCATTATAAAGGTGTCCTAGGAGGATTACCTCACATACAAAGCTCTAGAGTATAGATATCTAAAATTAGGTGAAATTGATATCAACACTCAACCTGAGCAATCTCCTTTCCAACCTCTTTACTCAAAAACACCCAATGGATATTTACTGCACCATTCTATGCAGAGCAATGTGAGCCCTGAATATCAAACATTACCAAAACATTTCATATGGAAAGCACCAGGCAATCCTAAGCATACAAGCTGTTTCTTACTACACAGAATTTTATTATTCATCCTTTCACCTGAAAAACATCAACCTTTTATGTTATAGCAGAAGTACACTGTCTCTGAGGAACAGAACTGCAACGAAGAGTCTGTTGGTTCTCATAACCCACTCTGCATACTCATTTGCTGTTTCCTGAAATATATTAATGATATATTAATGATATAACCACATGGAAACTATCTACATTGTTCATTATGTAAAAACTGAAGCTTTTTAAACAGCCTATCCTTGCACAAAGGTTTATGACCAACTTGGACAGTACTGCAAAGTTTTGAACAAGGAGTTGTTGTCATTGTCAGCTTTTATCATGAGAAAAAATAAAGAATAGATGAGGTGGTTGTCATTTTGTTCTGGTTTTAATGAATTTTTTTTTCCACTGGAAGAGTTGGCTCCTTCAGAACCTAAACTTGCCTCAGGAACATATTGATTATAACAAACAAGTATCAAAAGGCAGTCTTTAAATCTCTCAGTTTAATTCAAGTGATGTTAAAGTACTTCATGGAGAGTAACTGAATAATTTCATTGAATTGGAGTAATTGCATTCAATAAATGTTTCTCTGAGAATGTAAAAGCATTTTACTTGGGTTTGTAAACTTTGTTGCACTTCAACTTCTGAATTACAGTTTTCATACTGTGGCTGTGCTTTACATTTTCCTCTATCCAGGTTGGCTGACATCTTTCACTGTAAGTCCCTCTTTTTATTATTAATAATGGATCCTGACCTGTTCTCTCTTTCAGAAATAGTTCAGCCCTCATCAAGGCTGAAACTGAGGGAAATAATACATGCTTTGATCCATGCTAAAAAATCACAGTGACATTTTCTTTGAGCAGCAGTAAAGGTATTCTGTGGGACAAGAGCTTATGTTCCGATGAAAATTTAACCAAAAGGAACTTTTGAAAATTGTTTCACACACACTAAAAGACATATTCTTGAATCTATTTCAGCTCCTGATGCTGTCTGAACCCTATATCCTCTCCGCACACAGCAAAGTTCATTCCTCTCACCAGCCACAGGGCAACAAGGGACATCAGTGCCATAACCACAGAGAAGCCGAGCATATTCGGTACCAGAAAGGGATGGGCACTAGCCTTGCAAGGTATCTTGTCCTCTCTGTGACTGTCTTTCAGGCATTCAGGTTATACAGACGGAGAAGCAGGGTTTTTTAATACAGAACAGCAAAAGCAAGATAGGGAAAAAGGAAACAAGCAGAAGGATATTCAAGTGTGAAGAGAAACAGCGACTTAGACTTGGGTAGGAAAGAAACTACTATAAGGAATTATAGAGGAGGAAATTGGGCAGACAGGGAGGAAGAGTAAATATTGGCTATGCAAACTGGGACTAAACCAGTGTAGTGAATCTACAGCTAGCAGCTGATGAAGGTAACAGGATATACGTGTGGTAGTGGGGAGACAGGGCAAAAATCTCTGGCAATTCATCCTTTCTGATACAATACATGGGCAAATAGTCAGAGAGCATCAAGGAGGTTAATTAAAGCCACAGAAGAAACAAGGGAGAAGATGAAGAGGGTATGGTGGAGGAAAATAATTATAGGGCTGGGGCTGCGTGAAGGGAAGAACACACTAAGGTCAGTGATAAGACTGACAGAGCGCCCTGAGAGGAAGATGAAGGTTGCTTGAGCCAGGAGACCTATGCTGGGATTAGGAGTTTCTGTGGGGTTATACCATGGTGGCCTGTAAGGATGATAGATTGTGTGGAGGCAAGTCCCTTACCTGAAGTCATGTGCCGAGTTCTCATTGTCCTGCAGCAAAAATGACACAACAGAGAAAATTCCAGAGAAAATTACTTTCAGGGACTGAGAAAAAATGAAAAATAAATGTGACTGTTTATTTCACTGTAAGATAAAGAGAAGATAAATAAGAAAGTGCAAAATAGAGACATGCGAACTAATGAGGAGCAGTCAGGTGGTAAATTGAACACTCCTGTGTACTTTCTCCATTACTTTGTTGTAACAGGGGGACATCTGGGAAAACAGAAAGGCAGCAGATGTAAAACCAGTAAAAAGAAATGTGTTTTTCTTGCATGGCCTATAGAACATCTTCTCATGAGGCAGCAACACAGCCAGGAGCTCAGCATGACTCAAAAAGGGATTGAACATTTGCATGGATGAGACCATGCAAAGTTACAGGCTTATAAACTGTGAACAAATCTAAAAATTTGGAAAGGATGGAAGCCCCCTGCCTCAGGATATTTACCAGCTTTTAAATGAAACAATGAGAGAGAAGCTTCTTCTTTAGGAACAGCTTGTGAGATTCCCAGCCTTCTATAACTCAAGGGAACTTTATCATATAGTAATATTAAATCACTCTTCTCTCTTTTTGGCGGCTCCTATATTTGCTGTCAGTAATTATACATTCTTTTTGCAGGCTGTCCCTCATATGCACATTTCTGACTATGTTTGGACAATTCTCATGATGTGCTGGTCACTGTCTAGATGGATAACTACAGAGTCTAATGACCCCTAGTGACTCCTGCTAGAGATGGGTCTTAAATGCACCATTCAAATCTGGCTTGTACCCAAAGTTAGAACTGCTGTTGTTATCACTCTGGAATAGGTGTTAATCATGCTTTAGTTCAGAATCTGATCTTTTTCTCACTTGAATTAGGACTGGAGACCTCACACTGGGGGCAGACTGTTACACAGCCGTCTACTGCTGTGGGTGCCTCTGCCTTACTCTGGGGAAAGCTTAACACTGCTGCAGACACCACATTGGCCTAGCAGGCTCCATGTTGGTATCCATATGGCAACATATGGCCAAATTCACAGTAGGAATGGATATTTGAGGACTGCCACAGGAAAACATTATTGTAGATAGCCCAGTCTTTTCAAGCATGAACTTTCAGAGGCTCAGATTCGGCAAAGAACTAAATAATCTGAACTCTAGGAACTGTATATGCTTAAACACTTTATAAAATCAATGTCTTTCATTCCAGCTCTCCCACCTCTATTTCTAGCTGCCGCTTACAAACCGTCATGAAAGATGAATATTCCTTTCCCCTGAAAACAAGCCAGCCAGTGCTTCAAAATGATATATGGGCTCCTCAGTGTGTGCCAGTACAGGATCTGCTGTTGAGTCAGAGGCAGTACATTCCATCTGAGTCCCAAAGGGGTGCCTACGTTAGCATTTCAGTTTAGAGGAAGAGTGAGATTTTGAAGCAAATTTCCTATTATCTCTATTTGCTGTGCTTTGATTTGCACCACAGAGTGGTCTCAGAGTGCATGACCTGGATTCCTTCTGGATGAAACTAAACTGGAAGATGTACTCCTGGGAGTGTACTCAACACACTCCAGCTGTAAAGGGCATTCAGGTCATGGGACCAGTTTAGTTCTAATATAAAACCTCTGAAATGTGCATTTTGCGGATGTCAGGCCGTAAACATCAACTGTTACTTCTATAGATCTTATTTGTCCACATTACTTAATAACATAGACATAGCAAAAGTCACCAAATGACCCAGACAAGCGTAAGAGAAATGACTACACAAAAACTATTGCCCAGTTGCTTTTTCAGATGCGATATTCTTAGGAGCTCAGGCAAAATTACCACATACTGATGATCTATTTTTCTTCAGAGGTACCAAGGCATTTATCAACATGATATCTAATCACTGTAAAAGAGGAAAAAATAAGAGTCCTCTAAAATCGTGGGCACTATTTTAAGCATCTAGTTTTTCTTTTTCTTTCTTTTTTCTTCCTTTTTTTTAAAAAAAAACAACTTGAAAACACTTGTACTTATGATTACTATCAGCATTCCCTTAGCAGGTAGTTACATGCCTGACTACTAAACAGGATCTTTAATTTTGGTACAGTGCTTGAGGGATGCAAAGCATTATGTGACTGCTAAGTATTATTAAGCTGACGAGGAGGCTGATTAATGAGGAAGGCATTCTGCCTTTTAGCTCTGGGGTGGAAGGGGCTATATTAGCTTTTCACATAAAAACCTCGTAGGGAAATCCTGTTTTTGTGAACATCACAATCTCCTGCTAATTTGTTTCTATAATGCCATTGGAACCAAAACACCTTCCCTGTTCATCTTCAAGTGATTATACAGGTTACAATAAGATGCTGAGGTCCATGGATGACATAGTACTTCATAAAACAAACAGAATGGGAAGTACTGATTCACTGGAAAGAGGAGAGCCTTGACTTGACCCTATTTCAATATTGATGACACTTAGGATTTTTATGATCAGTGTTGAAGTTTTTCTTAAATTCCCCATTCCTTTATGCTCTACTTTATTAAGAACAAATTCTAATGTTCATGGTTGCAAATACAATTAGTTCCAAAGACTTAAAATGTAAGTAGCAAAAAAGAAAAAACCACAAACATTTCCTTTAAAAATTTGTGATTTCTATGACAATCCAAAGATGTTATGTTTTGGGCCAAACTGCTTGTGAACAACACTCTACTGTCAGATGGCTATAAGAAAAGCATTTGAATTAACTTCTCATCTTCTAACTTATCTTTCCATTTCCAGAAATCAAAGCTCTGCTGCAGCTCAATGCTCAGCCACCTCTCACCAGCTTTATGAAAGTACAACTAGGCACTATCTCAAGTGGCAGGTCAGAACCAGACCTGTGTGGGACTGATTCCCCAGCACTATTCCAGTTTGACCCAAACATTTTCACTGGCACTGTGGAACCTAGTATAGACTGAAAATGCCAGGAAGGATTGTGAAGTGATGGACTGCACTACACTTTTAAATTATATCTTTTCTACACTGAAAGAAGAACCTTTCACAGAATATGAATATATACCTAAAATATAAGTCTATATTTACAGACAACTTCACAATATTAAACTGAAGTAAAAAGTTCTTCAGATGTGTCTGCAGATAGAGCTATGGAGAGCAATTATTCATGAGTTACTCTATGTGCAAACATGCTTATTCAGCACGGAATATGTTACGCAGAGATTTTATTCTTAAGTACCTTTACGTCAGTAAGCCTTTCATAAAAACAAGATCAAAGTCCCAGTATCTAAAAGGCAGAAGAAACATTCACATACTGTAAGGCCAGAAATGGCTTTTTTTGACACAGTCCCACAATAATACACATCTCAGGATTTTCCAAAGATACTCTTGCAATACCTGTTTGATTTCCAACATTCTCTTACCCTCACAGCTAAGAATGGATTGAATAGTTTTCATCCCAATGGGAACACTTAAAGTCTGTTATCAAGTTGTCCTTAAAATGTCTCTTGGACAGGCTAAAACAGATGAGTTTATTATGATTCTCACTGAAAAGAAAGCCTCACTGAAATCACTCTTTCTGGTCATTCACGGAGCCTTTTGCCGAGTGCATCTCCTTGGAGTTCTTGGCCACAAAATGAACCTTTGGCTCCCCATACCTCATTGCTTCCCTACAGAGCAGCAATACCAGACCTGTACTCCTGTTCAGTTGTACCTTCCCTTTGCATGTTAACTCCCTCAGACATAACATCACTCTGATGGCTCCTTAATCAGCTAAAGTCTTTTTCCAGGCTGCTGCTTTCTGCAGCACAGTCTCCCATATTGCAAGTACAATCTGTGCTGCTTACAGATGTGTGAACTAGCACTAAATTATTACAAGTTTTCTAAACTGATAAAAGGTTCCTAGCAAGAGCTTTTATATCTTCTTCTAGAAGATATAACTATGTGAATATTTAATAGGTATTAATTTTAAAATGGAACTTAATTTGCTTTTCCTTAAAAAAGTTCTGTATGATCTCTGGCCTAAAAATTTTTATTGTTACTGTAGAAATTAGCTTGAAACTAGAGCATTTGTGGTAATGTACACCTAATGCTGCCAAGAAATATATCCTTAAATAAACACAGGTTTCATTCCAAACCTTGCTTTGGGACCTCAGACAGTCATGAGTCAGATTTTCCATATTACTAACACAGAGGCTATTCTAGGGGTGCAAAGCTTGGATGCTGCTATGCAGCTGGAGGATGAAGTCACAAAGTTTGCACTTTTCAATTGGACCAGTGCTATGACATTTCTTACAATCACTGTCCATCAGACAGGCCTCCTACCTGCCACAATGCTAATATGGTTTTTTGTATCACTGTTGATATGCTTTTTCAAGAGTCTTGCTACATAGCATAGCTTTTGATTTTGCAGGCTCGATAAAACTTGCTATTGTGTTCTACAAATGGCTGCTTCTGGCAGCAGCTGCTATCAGTTCTTAACAGTGCTGGCATCCAATTAGGCAATGGGAAAAAAACATTTCCCATCACCCATATTAACATAGCAAGGTATTATAGCAGTGGGAACCTCTTTTTTGCCTACCAAGTGATAATACAGGAGAAATATCAGCAATTTTCTTTGGGCATTAATTGAATTGATCTAGTTGTGATTACCAGGATCTGCAAACAGCTTCTCCAATGTGTGGAGGATCTAATTCCCAGAAGGAACACTCCTGTAAATCTGAGGTATAGTGAGTATGTGTATAGACTAAATGTTCTTGCAGTTCATAACCCTTCTTATATTGCAGAAAAGCAAACGGAAACTTAAGAGGCATGAGCAACAAGAACACCTAAGAAATAGGGCTGTATCTGGCAGACAAATAGATGCCATGAAGCCCCATGTGCCCCTCTTTGAAGCCTAGAGATGTGAGAGGAATTCAGAGCATTGTAAGGAGAGCCAGAACAAGGACACTGGGGCACCTCACAAGGCTTCATTAAAGAAGAGATGGTTGAAAAACAGGTTCCAGATTATCTCCTGCTTGACAAAGGACAAGACTGTTTTGTAAAGGCAGCATCTAATGCTGTGTGGTTGGGGATAAAAGAACAGCAAGTGTCATTGCCACAAGTAGCAACTCATCAGCTTTCTCATATGCATGCCCAATCCTTTAATTCAGACACCACACATACATCTTAATGGGAATTCTGCCAAGTATAAACCATTAGATTAACTGCTACAAAATCTTGAAAAATTAGAGCAAATGGCCTGTGAAGGAATAGTAATGCACAAAAAATATCAGTAACATTTGCATTGTTAGTTAAGCCAGAAAAGCCATGTGCAAGAAAACAGTAGGGAAGACACTTGATCGAGCCATTTACTTCCTCAATACACTCACTGTTGCGTGGGATATTTTCTGAGATGCTCCTGCTGTGTTACCTGCTAAAAGAAACCTACCCTGAAAGTCCTAGGCACAATATCAGGACTGAAAAGGAAAAGGTTCTTGAACTTGTCAGGATCTGATTAGGCAGCCAAAATTACTTCTGTTTCATGGTTTAACAGCATCTTACTGATATTCTTTCTGTGGTAGAGCTTGTATAAACCAGCATGGCATTTCCGAATTCATTAGCATAATCTGTAGTGCAGGAGTGATTACCATTGCTGACTCACAAATTTCATATCAAAAACTTAGGTGTCTAAGATACACACCTCTCCAAGGCCTAAGAGGAAGTGACAGACATCTGATAGTACTTTACAAGTGGAAGATGACAATTGCTTCCCAGATTCCTCACTCTGTTGCAGAATAAGAACAAGCTTAACACTCAGTTGAGATCCCATTAACATTCACCTCATCACATCTACCTGCTGCTTCCCACAGTTGGAGATTCATATATGCTCCCATGTCAATAAAGCCCCAACCTCCTCCTAAACTGTACATGCCTCAAAAACCTAACTTAGTGAGCTTACAAAAAGACAAACAAAACAATGTTCCTATTTTAGGAGCTTCCCTGCTAAGCTTAAAACAAATTATACCAATATTAATACTGCTACTAATAATAAATAATTACCAAAGGGACTAGGATCTCACAGCATCTATAAAATACCAGTAGCTAAACCTGCTGTGAGCCCACTCTTGTCTGTGCTCTTGTATGCCAGATTACTGTGATCACAAAGAGAATATTGGTTTTCTGACGCATGTGTAGGGAGAATCTGTCCATGGCAGGCTCATTCTAGGCATCTGGCCTCCCTTTATAATCAGTGAAAGCCAATAAACACTTTTAGGAGTAATTCGTAGAATTTAGACAACTAGTTTAGGTTTGGTGAATTGCCCTCTAGAGGTACCTATTTCTGTCTACTGACTATAAAGGGGAACTAGCATGACCAGCTGAGATGTTAACAGATGCATTTAAGGCATCTGAAGTTCGGTGAGATGAATCCATCTTAAGAATCCAGTTTCTTGCCTGCATTGTTTGTTCCTACATGCGTGACCTTGCATTTGACTGTATTAAAAACACACTGTTCTGATAGGCCTAATTCACCAAGTTGTGTGAAACTCAGGGGTGGTCCAACTCACCTGCCATTATTGTTTATTTAGTTTCACTGGTTTCTGAATCACCGTGATATTGAATATACAGATCTGTGTAGAAGAGTATTGGAAACATTCCCATTTGGTGATGACTCGTTATGATTTGCATGAAAATGTAATATTGCTTCTCTGGTTAATCCCAGCCAAGAAGTGAGCTTCCTCCCCTACTCTATAAAGTCAGGAATATAGGCACCATTCTTGGAAGACGTTCTCCTTTGGAGTGTTTCATTAACAAGATTATTATTCAAAGACTTCTCTTTTCAAGAACGTTCACAAGAAGTAGCAAAATGGGACCTCTAGAAGTTATTGCAGTCCCGTCACAATTACCACAACCCCATCACGTCAAAGGTAACAAGACAAAACAAGGTCCTTAGCCTAAGCAACTATTATATTTCTTCTAAACAGTATTTGATGTTTTTCAAACATGTTTCCCTCTCGGCGATATTTCACAATTTCTAATATATAAAAGCTGTTATTACTAATCAACGCTTTAAGCCATTCATTAATGACGCTAGTATCCTTTTGTTTCCAGTTTGGCTCTGGTTCTGCATCCCTCAGAAACGCTGTGGAATGTGCCTTCACTTAGCCCAGATGGATAAAAGGTTCATAGCTGCCTTGCAGCCCTGCAGTCAACAGGAAGCAAATGCCTAAACATCTGGGTCATAGGTTTCAGCAGTACTAGTAATCCCCTGAAGTGTTATTCAGTGCAAGTAAAGGCTGAAGGCCTAAAAGTCTTCATAGACTGGGCAATCTTGAGAAGCGTTGGAGTACTCAAGAATTTCATATTTCCCAGCTGAAACCAAAGTATGTGAATTAACTTCGAGGTTAAAAACACTGGGCCAAATTCCTCCTTAGGACACCAGTGGAAATACAATAAAACTTTGTTTAACTCAAAATTAAGATGAAAATATAAGCCTCCTAATAAAATTCTTATACGAACATCAAAACACAAATAACACCAGTACTACTGCAGCAAAATAAAGTTTCCTGACTGTTTTCTTGTGCTCCAAAGGGAAGCTGTTTAACAAACTGGAAGTAATCTGTTCAGCTGGGGAAGAATAGATGATAGTTGCATCTCAGAAATCACACATGCAACAGTCATAAATATGAGTACACCCTACGTAACTGCAGAACCCTTATTTCCATCTGTCAGCAGAAGATGATGTAGTATTGCAACTAGACCTATCTGTATCATACTGATGGTCATTGCCAGATGAAGCAGTGACAAGCAGGATTGAACAAGGGGGTGCACAGAGTAATTTGCCTAAATAAGAGCTCTTTTCATCAATTTCTCTGTACCGTTAACACCGTGTGATGCTAATTGTGCCAAGAAAGTAGTAAGATTGTCCCCAATTAGTCTCAAAACTGATCCAGCCACCTTGCATAACTTCATCCTATGCACCTTAGGGTGTTAAGCATCATCCAAGAGAAAGACCTTTTTATCCTCTGACTGGGCAACTCTATGTGAAGCTTACTATACTTTTTTGAGTCAGTGGAGAGAGTACTGGAAAGACATAGACTGAACCTTGGTATATTCTGATGCTCCTGCTTTGTGCCACAGCTTGTCTGGACCTATCTTAACAGCCAATTTCAGCACTCTGTGTCTAGCTATGATTTGGCTATGGCTGAGAACTACCCAACTCATCAGCTCAGATAAAATTAATCACGTTGTCCGAGTGAGCGAAGGTATCCAAGGTTCTGGTAATCAAGAGCTTAGCAACTGTCTGCAAATGTGATCATTGTTCTTTTGGTTAATGAATAGGATATCCAAAGTTTCAATAATAGAAATTTAAAGAATAATAAGGAAAAGATTAGGGGGTGATATAAACCCTCAAATTGAAGACATAAACCCTATTTTTTACTTTTTTTTTTTTTTTTTTTTTTGCATGGCACTTCCTTGAAATGTGTCTCCTTATATTAAATAGTAGAACTGAAACTCAAGTCTGTAAACAGAATAACACTTCTCAGAATAATATTCAAAGGCCTCATCAGGACTAGAAACTGAATGTCCTGGGAAGAGACAATCAAAGACCATAATAGTACACATTACCTGTGCATTAAGTTTATTTGTTATCACTTCAAAGGGCTGGGTTCTCAACAGCCTCCATTAGAGAAGGTTAATTAAAAAAAAGTTTCAAAGAAAACAATGAATTTGAGAATACTACTTGACTGTAAGAACATGTATGTTTGGTTAAGCAGGTAGAGCGACTATGCATGAATTCCAGATGAAGGGAAATTATTTACTCTGCATCTATTATTTATGCCACTGTCACCAAGACTGCTCACAAGGACATTTCACTCTGAACCGAGACATTTAAATTTGAGTATCTACATAGAGGTGTTTACATGAGGCTTCTACCTATATATGAAAAGACCTTTGGGAGACCCATGCCTCCTTGACTAGCATCAAGAGCCAAGTGGGTACAACAGGCAGCATCCCAAGTGCCTGGAGTGTAGGCAAGTAAATCACACCCCAGATTTCAACTAACTGTAATGAGAGCTTAGCCATCTTGCTCAAATGCAGACAACCACATCTAGACAGCTACATTTAGTGTCTTAGTCCCATGCTTTTTATCCAAAATCTGATTGTGAGCTTGTATCCTCTACATTCAGCTCACTACAGTTACCCAACAAAGGCGACAATTACCAGACAATGCCATTAGTGATATGCACCAATGAGACTTTGTGTTTGCCACATCTGCTGTGCTGGATGCTCATAAATGACTGCATTCAGAAAGTCAGTGCAAGCGGAGCCAGCTATCGGTGGATAAGCAAGAGGCACCATCTGTTGTTAGTAAAGGACAGGGAAGAGGCAACAAGAATCAGAGAATTTGGGCTACTGCCTCATTGTGTCACACTGCCTTTCTCATGGTTACTGGCAACTCCCTGTTTGAGGCTGTTCACTTCTCTTTAGTGATCAGTAAAGTTTAAGTCTTATTTTGTTCTGCATAGTCATGAGCTTGCTGTTTTTAAGATACATGCTAGCAATAAATAACGTCAAATTTTAAGGAGATTGTATGTCTTTTTATTGCCTGAACAGTCATTACTCAACTTGTGTGGTGGGAGCAGTGTATTACTCCAGCAGAAAAAACGTATGATAGCAACTGTCAATGAGAAGAAATTGAAGGGAAGCCTGCAATGAGGTGGGAAGAAGGTACCTGGAACAGCCCTGCTTTGAGGTATCTTTCCTAAGCATGGTTGCAGTGTCCATTGGTGCGAAGCAGCCCTCCCTTCAGCTTGTGAATTTTGGGCTGGCCAGCAGGCAAACGGCCTTGGGATATCAGGCTTAACAGTGTGCACAGGAGGTGACAGGGCACCAACCTGAGACTCGGCTTAGGGTTTGCTAGAAGGTGGAAATATATTCCACACAACCTGGAATTTTACAACTATTCAGGGGCATCTGAACTTCATATCTTAAAGAAACTTTACTTGATTCTGCATGAAAGATTTTCTTCAACATGCTCTCACAGCCAAAGCAGAATATAAATTTATAATACTCTATGAATTCATTTTTATATTATTGTCTATAGATTTGAAAAAAAAATGTTGTATCATAATTGTTAATGTATTTTTACTTTCTGAGACCAATCAGTTGGATTTTTTTTGACAAAGTAAATTCAATGGAAATTGACATTTTACCATAGGCAGTTTTTCTTCTGGAGAAACTTGCATTTCCAAATGAAAACTATTTCATTTAAACTTTTACGATCAGTTCCTGAATTTTTACAAGAATGCGTCAGAGCATTAATGTCAATGCTCAAAGAAGTATGCTAGAAAATATAAAGTCTTTGTCATATCAGCTACAGTCCTTAGGCAGAAAAATAGATTTTCCTGCAATGGAAAGCTGCCAGTGATAAGAAATTAACTGCACCTTTTCTTCAAGTAAATCTTACTATATTACAGTGTTCAAAAGGTCTGGACTTAACTAGCTAATCAGTTGTAGGCAATGTTGCATTTGAACGTACTATATAAGACTACATCTTCCTACAAGACTGATGGGTTTTGCAGTTTTAGTAATTAATGTATTTATTGATTTCTAATAGCTTAATAATTTGTTTTATTAATTCTTCAAGTATTAGCATTAATTTTTTATCACTTAAGACACTTCACACTGTTCCTGTAGCTTCAAAAATTATTCTAATGCAGTGAAAGTTATGTTAGAGCTGGTACATCCATTTTTACTTTTATTTCTAGGCAATTAAAGCTCTCCAAAACTGTAATCTTTGGGAATGAATTCCCCAGAAATAGTTTTAGTCCATTTCTTTTATAATATTTAGTGGAAAATATTTGACCAAAGTCTTTCCGTTTCTTTCATTGTCAGCTGCTATCTCTGCCTGTTTGGAAAAGGTTTTTGTGAAACAACACAGGTGTAGGAGTTGACCCCGGAATAGTGCCCCCAGGCAGCACCCTACCTTCCTTCCCTTACGCAATGACGGTCTGTTTCGAAACTGTCAAAGTCTCATTCTCTCTTCCAGCTGAGTTAGAAGAGGACATTTGACAATGTGCCAACTGGTGTATGTCTTTGTAAGCTTGAAAAACAGTTAGAGGCCAGTTCAGAGAACCTTTGCTCACAGCTATAATTCCTTACAGCCTGCTCTCTCATGTTCCAAAAATAGCAGTCAAGTGTTTCCTTAGAGTTTAATAA
This sequence comes from Burhinus oedicnemus, assembly GCA_008921705.1. Classification (NCBI taxonomy): domain Eukaryota; kingdom Metazoa; phylum Chordata; class Aves; order Charadriiformes; family Burhinidae; genus Burhinus; species Burhinus oedicnemus. Next base: position 893,238 of record VFFE01009189.1, on the reverse strand, counting down.
CTAACCTTAAAGTAAGCTATAGAAAGGATCACTGGGTGAGAAAGGGGCATTAAATTGTTTCACTCCTGGGAATGTGTATTTTGTTATTCAGTCCAAAAGCAAAGTTTATAATAAATGTGATTCATAATGAAGAGTCTGATCTGTTCTATTCATAACAGTGACTGGTGTGCTTTTAGTTCAATTTATATACATCATAGCAGTTTCAATAAACACACAAACTATAAAGAATTTCCTGTGCTGTCGCAAAGTGTCTAGTTCTGTAAAATGACTTACAGTAATGATCACAATGATTTCAAAAGGATCTCCTGAAACAGTGACAGCTTGTCAGAACCATCTTTTAAGGGTAAACCCATGACTTCAGTTTGGCTACCACTGATGCCTTCCCACCCAATATTTCATAGCCTGTCTGACTGGGAGATCCAAGCAATTTTCTTTGCCTCCCCACAGGCAAAAGCATGATGATGTAAGCTATTTTTACAACCTTTTTTAAATGCATAATTTGATAGATGCACATACTCTTCCTTTGGGCAGTAACACTATAGTATGATTGGCGTATATTGTTCTGTTTCTACAGCTTTGCTTTGCTTTTCATTCACCTGTGTCTCTGTAATATAGCCCCAGCCCTTTGTAGCTTTCAGACAGTGTCAGTTACATCCCTGTTGGATGCAAAACAAACTCAGGATCATTACCTCCCAAAACACTTGTTCCTGGACAAAGGCAACCAAGTTCAAAGGAAACCAAACAATTTCTTCCTTTAAAGATGTTTGTCCTACATATTGCACAACCAAGGTCCAATCAATGACAAGTTATAACAACATAACTCTAAAATTCTTAAGAGAAATGAGTTGTCCTAGGGACTTTATTGCTTGTATTTTTTTCCTGCAAACAGGACAACTGGAATGAAAATCCAAGTTCAAATGGGACAAAATCAGGGTACTAAAACAGGTAGCATGGATTTAATCCTTTCTGCATTGAAATGACAAAGCCAACTCATCCAGAAGACACAGGAGGGGAAGAGGCGATCGACAGGGCAGAAACTTGTGATTTAATAAAGTCCAAGTAAACAACATCCACAGCCTTTCCCTCATCCACTAACTGGGTCACCTTATATGTGCCATCATGAAGAGATTCTGAAGCGTCTGACTCACTTGCAGCCCCTCACATTAAACTCAAAGAGGCAAAGAATCTCTCCTGATATGTCCTCTCACCTCTCAGGAAAGTGGGAACAGAGCCTTTTGCAGCGAAATCTTACACTGGGTCCTGGCCACGAGGAAGCACTCAGGGCTTGCTTTGCTCACAACCTGGCTAGAAACAGCCCGCTGGGCTGGAGGGACAGAACTGCTGCCACCTTTGCTGGCCCAGGGACACTATTTTCTTCCCCAGGCTTCTCATCCTCTATGTTTGCCTCCCCCCCTTGGAGACCTCTCCTATGCTCTTGCCTTCTGCAAGCTCTGTAGCACAGGCTTGGGAACATTGCCTCTGCCAGCAGCACCAAGGTTGAGCAGTCCTGACACCTTGCAAATAGGAAGCCAAAGACAACATCAAGGTCTTCTTCACATAAGGAGACCTTTCTCACCCTAGAAGAGTACAAACATAGATATGATTAGTTAGACATATTTGCAATTCCTGCATTGGTCTATCTTTTCTTCCTCTGCATCACTGAAAAAATTTGGACTTTCTCCAACATCTTGCCCAATCAGTGCTTGCCTTTCAGTGTCCAGACACTACACCAGATGTAGCCTCTCTAATTCCTAATGTTCTCAGCTTTTTCTTTCTGCAGTGATGACATTTAAAATCAGAAGATTAGCTCAAGTTCTAAGAGCAACATAAAGAGCAGCTGAATACCCAAAGGTGCAAGGAAAGGCAGAGGGAAAAAGAAAGAAGGAATATCTTCGTTTAGAGCAGTGTGCTTTTGTTTGTTGAAGAAGTGTTTGTCTTTAAAATGTTCAAAGGCATGTAATAGTGGTCTAATGGAATTTCAGTCTTACCTTTGAAGTTCTCAAATACACTCTGAAGCAGAGTCAACTTTATATTTAAAGTATCAAAATAAATGTTGTGTGGTTTTGGTTTGTTTTTTTTGATGTGAACATCATTTGTCAGTGTACAAAGATTTTTCACACAGGGCCTCGTGACAGTGCTGCTCTCTGCTACTGGAAATTTTATTTAGAGCTACGTCTCCAGATTAATTTTCCAAGGTTCAACTGACCTTCAAAAGGCTCTGCTAACTGTCCTGTTTCTTGTCATTTGACCAAAGAGGCTTTTCCTCTGTCTGGACAAGCAGAAATCCCTTAAGCGTTCCTTTCCCATGATAGATTTTTCAGGTGTCTTTTCTGGGAAGTTCCACCTTAGATTTTGATTTCTTGCCTTCATAGGCAAAAACTGGTGTCTGGATTCTAATTGCTGACACCAGCCTTCACATCACTTCTGAAATTTATTCAGCTAATCGTGCCTTTTCAGTTAATACACTTACATGGAACTAATAACATAATCAAATTAAAACACTGAGAGGTTCCGTGTAATAAAATATACCCTGCCTCACTGTATTTTTAGACTGACCTTGACAGTGAGTTTTTTTGCTTAAAGCAATTAGTTAGATGGCTGCTGTTCCCTCCAGAAATTCAGTTCTCTTTCGTGCTTTGAGGGTGCATGAAATATTGCTTCAGTGTTTTGTCAGTCTTTGTAAATCACTGCCACACTGTGCTTTTTGTTTTCTTCGTGGATACTAGTATCAGGACAAATACCTAATGCAGATGAGAGCTGCTGGGTGAGGTGGGCAGGATCCATGTCAATGGTCACCAGGAAGCTAAAGTCGTAAAGAACCAGGACATTTGAACCCCAGAAATGGCACAGATGCATCCAAATAACAAAAATGAGAACCTGAGACATGACTAAGAATAAAAAATAGAACTTTTCCCACGGAAGCTGTCTTTTTTCCAAAAGTCTAAAATTATTTTGCTGGCTGAAAACACAAACAATACATATTAATGTATGAAGGTCCTTATGGCTACTCAAGGCCATTACAGCAAAATGAGTCATAGTCCCATTTCCTTCCACAATCTGGACCTCCAAATTGGACCACACTTTCCATGAAGCACCATGAGGAAAGACAGTCCCTCACAGCCATCATGTTGGTGCCTCAGAGTCACTGAACTGGTAAGGCTGTCAGGGAATGCAGACAGGGATAACCAAATCTCCATCCTGAGGTACTGTGGCCACAAACTATTTCGATTGATCTATGCGTCTCTACCAATGGAATTATTTTTTAATTATGATTTTTTTCCCAATGGAAAACAGTGACATTTTCCATGGTAAAAGTTATTTTGCTATTTAAACAGTTTCATCATATTTTTGCCTCCCTACCTTACTCCTTTTTCCCCTTTTCAAATTCCTCAAGGGGAAAGGGCCTTGAGAAGGGAGAAGATTAGCAAGATTCCTAGCAGCCTTATGCCATTTATAGTACTCTGATCATATTCTCTTCTTTTGTGCAATAGATCTTGATGCTCCTTTCCATTTTCTTCAGCAGCTGCTGCTGCTTCCAGCTGAGGGTCTTCTAGAAATATATTAGGCCTCAAAGAAGCTATATGTCCACATGTAAGTTAAACTCAGTATTTTACTCTCTTGTAGAGAAATTTCCAAAACATTCATTGTCAAAAAGGACATCCTCTAGAGAAACAGATTTATGAAGCATTGAGCTTTAAGCTAAAGCATCAAAATGTGGTATTTTAGAAAATCCTAGCAGACTGGACTTAGAAAAGAAGCAGTACCTTTAGTTTGCAAAACTTAGGGCTAGGAAAGTACATCTCATTCTTTTCTTCCTTCTTTATAAACCTTTTTCCTTTTGGAATAGCTCCTAATGTGTGACCTCATCATCTAATGTTATGTGATGTGAAACTAGCCCTTCTTTATATTGATCGTCTCTAGCCAAAGACTTCAGGAGTACTTTCTGCTGTTGGATCTGCAAGGTAAACGACCTTTTTTTTTCTTTTCCTGTGCTGAATTTCTGATACAGCTGGTGCAAGTTCATTGCAGACAGGACAATAGCAATCTGTTCTTACAGAAAAGAGAAAAAAATGTTGATAAATGAAGAACACTTTCCTTATCATTATTTTACATGAAAATGCTATGATATTAACAACAGGATACGTCAACATGCACAAAGACTTCAGCCCCTTTAAAATCTTCCCTTTACAAAAACATTTTTTGAAAGATGTTTTCCACCACTGAGCCTTTTTGAAAGGATCTTTAGAAAGGAAATCTAAAAGAGAGTTTGATCATGCATTTCAGAGAATAAGGCTGAAAAAATTCCATATGCTGCTATTTCAAAAAGGCAATAAAATCCAGTTCGTATTCTGTTTTTCATTAAAAATGTATAGAAACAAATGATACTAGAGAGTTATATAAGGTTGTGCCAGAAAAGCTTTCTTTCTGCCTTGCTCCATCACTTATTCTATATAGGTCATATATTTTACAGAAAACAATTTTGGAAATTTGTCGGTTCTTAAAACATTTATCAAGCCTTTTCATATCCAGACATACATGGTGCCCTAGGTCTGCCTAGGTACACCTTTGAGAGAGGGAGAGACAAAACAAAAATAAAATTAACATGCTTTAAAAATTGTGAACATCTATCAAAAACTTGGGTTTTCCAAGTAACATATGCATTTAACTTTATTACAGGCTTTCATGAGATAATTGTAGCATCAGGAAGTTCTTGAGATGTTTCATTAAACAGAAAACAATCATAACTTTAAATTTTCTGATACAGGCAAATGTTGACTATTGTTACAGCGCTCACAATATGCAGCAATGTTCATGCTTCACATTGCTGTGGTTAATGTTGGAGCACAGTGACTGAACAAAACAGCCTAAAACTAAAGCTAAGGATAATGACAAAATCTTTTTCATGCAAGCCTGAGATCTCTAGAGAGGCCAACATGGCAAAATTTTATGAAAGACAGCATACCCCAAACTGTTGTTCTCCAAGAGATTTTCAGTTTGTTTCAGAATTTCCACAACAGTAAATATGCTTTATGGAGCTTGTATGATTGATTGCTTTGTTTTAGTTTTATGCACAGATTTGCTTTTCAGCCTGCCAATCACCACATAAAATATTAACCAACTACTTGTTTTTCAGTGTAGTTACTGGCTAAGGACCTCTCACTGAAAATACTCCTGCTGTCCCATTCGGCATATAAAGAGCAAATTAACCTGTTCCATGGACAACTGAGAAGGTCACAATATCATACACAGGGAGTGTATCTCACAAGTCTTACAAATGATCTGAACTTCAAGAAATGGAAAAAAAAAAAAGTCTAAAAGTCCTAGAAGAAACTCTGGAGACAAGCTGAGACTCACTTTATTTTACAGATGGTGTTGCCTCTTCACTAGCTGTAAGTCATCCATTTTCTAGTGTTGTACATGATGTGCAATTATTTATATTACAGAAAGATACAGATAGTCCAAAAATTAATTTGGGATTGGGCTAAGTGTTCATCTATTTCAAAAGATGCTCCTGCTTCCCCCCTGCCCCCCCTCACTCCCCCAGTTTCAAATTTTAATTATTAACACAGACAGATTGGTCAATCAGAAACATTATTCCCATGAGAACTGAAGCAGAATTGACTGAACAAAGCTAGGAGTCAAAACCAGCTGTCCTCTAGCACAGGCTTGTGCCTGCATGACGAAATTATCTTCCCTCTCTGACACTGGAAGCGAGGTGAAGTGGCCTCTGCTGTGTTGTCAAGCTCTGATTAATTAGCTTGTGAATTTTGTAATTCCAAGGGCTTGAGCAAGTTTGTGTAATTTGTACATAGTGTACCTAGTAAATAGAGAGTACACTGAGCTCATGAACAGGATCCTGTTATTGTTGCATAAAGCTATCTAAACAGAAGGGTTTTATTTTCAGTGCAGCATTATTAATGCCTTCCCTATTACTGCATGGCATGATGAACAGAATGCCTTTATCTCCCTTGTTGGCTGCAGGCTTTCAGAAGAGTTCAAACACATACCCTGCTCTGCAAGTACAATCTGGTTCAAAACTAAATGCAAACAAATGCAGGTTGAAAAATGTTTTTAAAAAGAAACTTTCTATATCAACCATCCTGCCTTCATAAGAAATCAGTTTCCAGTTAGAGCTGACTGGTCTTCACTTTCCATCACGGGTGTTGGAGTCTGATCTTCCTCTGCCTCAGTATTTTGTGTCTCTCTGTGCAGATACACCTAGGTTTCCTTTTCAGACACATCCTAGTGTATCTAGCAGTATGTGTGAAAACACACATTAAACTAATTTTAACATATGACCCTGCCCTTTCTCAATGGAAGATCTCACTCTGTTTAATGAGGTATATGTCTACAGAACTCTGCAACAAACCACATATCTGCTTAACCAGGCAAAAGGTATGGGAATTAAATACCAATACATATTTTTCCTCAGGCCACAAGCATAAACATCCCACTCTCTACCCTGAAATATATACTTTAATTCTGTATTTGGTGAACACAGATGATAGTCTCTGCTGTAAGGACAGGGAATCGTGTTGGTAGCATAATGCTCCTGGATAGCTGGGAAGCTGCTTTCTGTTCTGTAGAATCATAGAATCATCTAGGTTGGAAGGGACCTTTAAGATCATCAAGTCCAACCATCAACCTAACATTGCCAAAACCATCACTGTACGGGCAAAGACAGGACTCAGTGGGCTAACGTACATTTCACAGCTTTGCATATAACTTCAGATTTTATTTATCACTTCAGGTACCCATGACTGAGAAAAGAGGACAGAATTATAGTGGAAAGCCGTTGCAGGCATAACTTGTACTTCTTAACATGCTTGATTGTGACAGAATGCAAATTACCTGCAGAATATTATTTAGCAAATAAGAGACTGAAAAGTAGGTGTGATGATTTGCTCTTGGTCTTCTAGCAAAGAAAAATGTCCATTACTGTATTCTTGTATATTTTTTCCCTAAAACTGTCAGGCTGTATAGGAGATTCACGTCAACAATCGTAAACTTGTACTAACCCTATGTCATGGATCACTACCAGTTTCACTTTGTTGATCACTGAAATCAAAGCTCAGCACCTTGTGAAAGCCAGGTGGATGAGTACAGAATCAGGCCCAATTCATTTTCAGCCTTACTTCCTTTAAATTTCTAATACTCTGATCCATAGATATGCTGCAATCATTGATCAAACAGCTTGCCAAACTCCACATTTGAGATCAAGGATATAGACTTCCAAGGGAACTTTCTCACTCAAAAAGTTTCATAGGTAAGATGCATAACTGTACTTGTATTTCAAAGGGAGGGAAAGTTTGAAGGCACCTTTTGTAAATCAGAAGATTGCCTTACTTCTTCCCACATGGTGAGATTAGATGACCTATTTGTTTCCATGTGACTTCTGGCATACAATGATGCAAGAATTCTGGACTAGTTTTCTGTTCTTTGGTGTTTGTAACAAAAGTTAAATATGATCTCATAAAACTTGATTTCCTTTTTCCTTTTGTTTCTACTTCATCGTACACACACTTTGAACTGAAATCCTTAAGACCCAGATGTTGAATACTTTGAGCTTACAATATAGGCTGCCAGAGCAAATAAGCAAATCAAACGAGAGAAGGAGAAAATAAAAATTTGTTATACCCCATTGTTTTTGATTGGTTTGACATGACTCTGTTGATGATACACATCTTCATTCCTCACCTGAGCACCAGTTACTCAGCTAGCTCTCTATCTATCTATCCTTCAGCAAACGCACTGATATCAGCTGTGATTTGCCTGACTCACTCTGGATGTCCACAATGCAGATGTGCACATCTGAACTAGTAATCACAGATCTTTTATTGTCAATAGACATCTGGTTAATGCAGTCACTGGAGTTTAGATGCAATTCATCTGCTGAGGTAGTCAATAAAGTTTCTTTGATTACACCTTCGCTATTAAAGGAGAGCAGGATGATTACTTCAGATACAGACCCCCAGTGCATAACTACAGTTCCCAAAGTATAGATGTCTAGTGTCATTTTAGGTGCTGTGGTATATCCCCTTAAGGCTCTTACAGCCATTTCAGAGAGGCTTGAGTCTCTTGTAGCTCCTGGCTCAAACATACCAACATTATGGAGAATTTCATGACAGTGTACAACAGCTCCAAACAGATCTAGATACCTCTGGTCATGCAACTGCATCTAGACCCTACAGGACAGGACAGCAGGTGAAAACACACAGGGCTTCAGCTTATCTGCCAACCCCAGGGCAGAGTCTTCATGTCTCACACAACAGTAGTCAGTCCTGAGCACGTGCCATACTACTGGCCTCTGGGAATTTCAATGCAAAATGTAGGAAAAACCTTTCTGAACATGTTTCCAAGTTTTTTGTTGTTGTTATTAGCCAAACGCATACTAATGCATTGCCTGCAAGCCACAGTCATGACAGGGGTTTTGCTGTCTTTGGCTGTGTACAAATAAACAGCCCTGAGGGACTGACTGCCACTGGCTTTCACGGAATCACAGAATTTTCAGAGTTGGAAGGGACCTCTAGAGATCATGTAGTCCAACTCCCCTGCTGACGCAGGAATGCCTACAGCACATTACTCAGGACTGCATCCAGGCGGGTCTTGAAAATCTCCAGAGAAGGGGACTCCACAACCTCCCTGGGCAGCCTGTTCCAGTGCTCCGTCACCCTCACCGTAAAGAAGTTCATTCCTATGTTTGAATGGAACTTCCTATGTTCCAACTTGTGCCCATTGCCCTTCATCCTGTCACTGGGAAACACTGAGAAGAGTCTGCCTCCATCCTCCTTCAACCCACCCCTTAGATACTTGTAAGCAAGAATAAGGTCTCTGCTCAGCCTTCTCTTCTCCAGGCTAAAGAGTCCCAGCTCTCTCAGCCTTTCCTCATAAGGGAGGTGCTCCAATCCCCC
>VFFE01009189.1:840645-884306 GCA_008921705.1 Burhinus oedicnemus | reverse complement strand
CGATCTCCAACCTTTAGATCCCCCACAAGGCCTTCTCTGTTAACAAACAGGAGGTCCAGTAAGGTGCTTCCCCTAGTTTGCTCCCTCACCAGCTGCATTAGGAAGTTGTCTTCCATGCACTCCAGGAACCTCAGGGACTGTTCCCTCTCTGCTGTGTTATATTTCCAGCAGACATCTGGGAAGTTGAAGTCCCCCACGAGAACAAGGGCGAGCAATTGCAAGACCTCTGCCAGCTGCTTATAGAGTATTTCATCAGCCTCTACATCCTGATTGGGGAGTCTATAACCAACTCGCACCACGATGTCTGCCTTATTGGCCTTCCCCTTGATTCTTATCCATAAACACTCCACACTGTCATTCACATTGTTAAGTTCTAGGCATTCAAAACTGACCCTAACATAGGGGGCCACCCCACCACCTCTCCTTCCTTGCCTATCCCTTCTGAAAAGTTGGTAGCCATCGATCACAGCACTCCAGTTGTGCAAGTCTTTCCACCATGTTTCTGTGATGGCAACTATATCATAGTTCCCTTGCTGTACAACGGCCTCCAGCTCCTCCTGTTTGTTCCCCATGCTGCATGCGTTAGTGTAGATGCACTTCAGCTGGGCTAATTGTCCTGCCACTTTTTTGGGGGGACAAGCCCTAATTCCCACCTGATCATGCTCAGACACTCCTTTAGTTACCATCCTATCACTGCCTCTCATGTCTTCACTACCACACAGGTCACCATCCCTCACCATCACTGAGACAGACTGCAAGACCTTGCTAACAATTTTACCCAGAAGCACTGGCATGCTGCTCCCAGCCTCTGCTTTAGTAATCCTGGTTCCATCCCCGTCCCCCTTCAAACCTAGTTTGATACTGTCTCATCAGACAAGGCAAAGGTGAGAGAGGTGGAGAAACAGAGGCACCAAGACATAATGAATGCAAGAGCCAAGTAGGAGGTCAGCAGAAAATACAAAAGCAGAATTCGGCTTTCCTAAATCTAATCTGAAGCTCAGGCTCTGGACCACATGGCTTCTGTTCCCACCTCTTTTCCACCAATTTCCTATCCTTACCCTTTTCCTGCCCACCCCACCCCACCAGTGAAACAGCAAGAGAGATTTAAGCGTATTCTTCTAGTTTTCCTAACTTTCTTTCCTGGCACTAGCTGTGCGTATACACCCACTTCTTGTTTCCAGGCTGGGACACGTTTTTTTGTGAAGCCATCCAGCTCTCCCCATGTGCCGAGCCCTTCCTGGCTGCCTGCTGCTGTGTCTGCCTAAGCACACTCTTCCCCGCTGTGAGTCCCAGCAGGCTAACTGCTGGCAGAGATTTTCAAGTTTTCTTTATTGGATAATTACATGGAAGGACTCCATCCAACTAAAATTGCCTGTCTGTAAAGATCCTGTTTTTCCTGGGGTGCTGCACCTAGAGGTGGACTTCCAGCCATGATTCCACAGACCAAACACCAGGTTCTTTTCCAGTCCTTGCCCTTCTGGAGCCCAGGCTCCTCCTGCTGCATGTTGGGCAGGCTCTTGCTGCTCTAGGTCATCCCCGGGCACATTTGATAAGAGCACCCTCAGACACACTGTGCTACCTCTCTACATGAAAAGAAACCTTATTTCTTGCATGAAATTGAGAAATTCACCCAAGAATTGGAAAACATTCATTGGAGGTCCCCAGGAGCACCTACAGGGGAACTACACGTCTCCCCCACTCCCAATTTAGATGTCACTTGCTGTCACAACTGATCTTGCTGCAGCAATGCACACAGATGAGAATATCCTCAGAATTATGGTGGCAGAATATGGTAAAAACATTGAAGGACTGATACAAAAGGACCTTAATCAGTACTGTATTCCTAGATTTATTCATGACCCCTAATTTGCACAGACAGTGTGATGTACAGAGGTTCATGGAAAATAAGGGGAAATGAATGTTAGGGTAGGGTTACTCTGGAGAATTTCCCATTCCGGAAATGAAGCTGAAGCACTTGAGATACTAATGACCACAGTATAAAGAAGAAGAAAAATAACAAAATAAATAGAACAGAGAACTTTTTATGAACTATGCCTTTGCAAAGGCACAGAGCATCCAAGAGAAAGAGGGACTATCGTATCTGTCTTGAGAAATAGCTTCTGCTTCTGAGCATGCTTTGGTAGTGCAAGGAGTAACAGAGGACAATACAGAACCGTATCTGAAAGCAGAACAGGAATGAGAGACTGGAAGATGTTGAAATATTTTGTGGCCACCTCCATTTCACATCTCACCCGAAACGTGACCTCTGGATGTGCACAACTTCCCCAGTAATGCACTAAATGGATCTGAGCCAAAAACTTTCAGTCCCAGAGGCAGGAGGCTATCTGCTAAGTCACAGTGACACTAAAGCCCTTCATTAGGACCCTGGATTTTAAAGGCAGGGACTGTTCTCTTGCAGAGTACACTGCACTCCATTTTTAAACACTTCCCATTACCTCAGTACACTGTTTCTTAATCTTAATTGCCATTTTCAAAGACTTCTCCGTTTTACTTTTTTCCATGCATTTCAGTGGATTTTTAACAAAGAGAATTTTGTTTGTAACAACAGAATACACACACAATCTAAGTTGTATTCAGTGTTGCATAAGCCATGTCAATAGGTCACTTGAATGACAATTGAAAAAAAAAATAATCTGTTGTTAAATAATCCTCTTTTTTGTTATCCTTAATAGAGTAAACTGAGACTTCATGTGTGGAACAATGATATTAAGAAGGCGAGCAGATAAGAAAGTATCAGGAATACTTTGATAACCAAAAAAAAAATAAAAATCTATTCACTTACCCTTCTCTCATGATGCGTCAGGTAGCTACCTTCAATATGGGTCACTTGTTTAAAACAAGCTGTGTGACCTTGAGTTACAATAATCCAAGCATCCCGTGGTTTCCTTCCACCCTTTCCCTCCCTGCTTTTTGCAGCAGTGTGTTTGGTCCTGTCTGGCTGTCAGATCAGGGGGGTCAGAAGGCCATAGCTGAAGCTGCCGAAGACTGGAGGTCTTGGCTAAGGCTCCTCTACTTCAGCATTTCTTCCTGTGCGTATTATATAGGCATGATGCAAAAAATAACACTGGGTATCACAGTAATAATAACTCCAAAATAACCTGATGTTAGATACATTCAGAATCATGATATGGTGCCTGTTCTCACCACATTGCTCATTGTCATACGAAGCTTTCACTCTCCAGTCTACTGAAATTTAAATATTTATCAAGAAGCATCCCTGTTAGCTCCAAGTACTCTGCAGCGTCTGAATAGGGAACAGGCTTCTGATCAGACTCTTCATGTTGAGGTGGATGGAGATGTCTTATCACCTGGATACCCTAGCCACTCTGCACTTCAACAGCTGTTATGCAAACAGAGGATGTCACCACCAGCATCTCAGCCTTGTGAAAATTTCACTTTGTATCTGGTTTTTCTGGGGGCTTGTGATTTTGTGGGGGTTTTTTTTGTTGTTTGGTTGGTTGGGGTTTTTTTCTGCAGGTGTCTCAAGTAAGCTCCATTGATCAACTTGTTTCATTTCACCGGAATGATTTAAGCAAAACCTAATTTTTCAGTTTTCTTCTTTGCAACAAGGGAGGAAACCAGTATTTGGTTCAGTATAAACTGCTTCCCCTCCTCTCCATTTATTTATGTTACTCTGCTTAGATCTTTTGTTCTACAGCGAAACCAGAAAAAGTGGGGCTTTTGCACAACTCTAGTCATTAGATAATGAGTGAAGCATATGAATTAATGAGCTTAAGATGCAGCAGGGAAGACTTCAGATGCAGGGGAAATGAAACCAAGACAACAGACAGTCAAGCTAAGAGGATATTGTATAAAACGCCAGTAGGATACAGACTCATGTTGGTAGCTGAATCTCCTCCAGCTACACTTTTCTTCACCCACCTGGAGTTAATTTCTGTACACAGTTTATGTTCATGGCAAAACAAATTTCAATTTCATGCATCTAAATTTGCTTCTGTAACTGTTTATTTGATAAGTGCTCACATACTTATCCAATCAGAGAACAAATACAGCCCTGTATCATTTCCTTTCGGTCTATGAAATTAAATGGTGCAACCTAAATAACCAAGATGAACTAGTTTCAGATCTCTGGTCCTGATATATTTTGAGTTAGGTACATTAAAGTGAAAAATGGATACTGTGAAATAAGATGTCCAGAGATGTGAGTAAAAAAAATGAAGGTTGGCTAACATCATACAAATTGAATACAAATGACTCAGTCCTTTTTAATAAAAACTACAGTTCAGCTATTCACAGACACCACAGAATCACTGTGATACCATACAGGCAAGGCTGAACTACCTAGCAACCCCTTATGGATATTTCAGACAATACGGATGATAGTACAGATGTCCTGCAAAAAAACCCTTTCAATATCAGCTGTTTGGTGACTGAAAAAACATACAAGAAACTCATATCAACATGAGAAAATAAGGGATTAGAATAATGTCATGCCTTTTTGCTTTATTTTTGATAATGTATTAAAAATGTGGCTAATTAAAGATGGAGTGATGGAATCTATAAAATCTTTCATTCTGCAACAGAAAACACAACCTTCTCTTAATTTAGACTGAAAATACAGCATATACAGAGATGATTGAAAAGAGATGCAGTAAGGCATATGAAATCATCATCAGTTTCTTAGACAACAAAAAAGGAATATTAGCTGGTCACAATGAAACTACTGCTTTCCAGACTAGTAAATGTTACTAGTAATGACTAAGGATTTTCACGGGAGTAAATTGGCTTTTTTTTACTAGCTGTTCCTACACTTTGCAAGACCAAGCATCTTTCTGACTGTCTTAATTTTGGAAGAAGGTTTATTCAATACTTTGGATTTTATAAAAGCCCATATAGATTCTCCTACACTGTTACAGATTTCATGAGTATCTGTGGATCCAAATTCACAAGGTATGCTGAATGTTACAACATACAGGACACAAAAATCCAAGGGAAAAGCCAGAATTTCATATACAGCTAATGGGAAAAGCCAGACACCAAAGGGACTGACAATGTCAACTTCCTGTGTACCAGTAAGAAATGCCCAGGAGATAAGTTATTTTCTTTCTTTCTTTCTTTCAGAGCCATGAGAGACAATTACAGCCTGAAAACCCTTTCTGAATTATCACATCCCTTCACGTTAACTCACTTTTCTCTAATAGCCTACTAGCTACCTACTAGGTAGCAAGAACAAGCAATTCACTGCCAAAGCTTAAGCTCATACCTCTTCTGCCTCACATCAGCACTCTTGCAGTGGGCAAAGATCAACTGGTCCATTGTAGATTCAGAAGTGGGGATAGAGACCGAATAAAAAAGGAGTCTGATTTTTTAACTTTGTAAGGATGACACCACTTTCTTACAAAAGGGAATCCTATCTACCCCTACACTACTTCAGGATCCAAAGCTTTAACACCCTCAGTCTAACAAATGCAGCAGCCCCTTGTCTGCGACCAGCAGCTTCAACCTTCCTTCTACCTACAAGGAGTCTTGGAAGGTCGCTTAGTGCAATATCAGATTCTAGGGGAAAAAAAAGGGAGTGGCAGGAAAGGAGATGCACTGAGGGACCTCATCTATAAGGTAAGCTTTTTCTACAGAGGAAGCAATTACATCAACCCTGACAACAATGATAAAACATATAAAGCTAGAAGTGGTGCAAGGGAAAAACAAACTGGGCATTCGCTTTTGCACATTTCTAGGATCGTAAGCTAATTTTCTCAATGAAGAAAGGGCTGCAAGAATTTCCAAGGAGTTATGACCAAGTCTATCATCTATTCCAGGTGTACTCAGGAAAGAACTTATCTTTTCCAAGAGATTTAATTTATTCTTTGGACTATTGGAGTTTTGGATTATTATTCTTTTCCAGAATAATGTTCTTCAACTGTCCAAATTCTGCATTGTGTCTTTATGAGTAGTTAAGGCTGGATGGCCATCGTGGTTCCCACTGGCCTTGAAATCTGTGAAGTTCAGTCCTTCTATCGTCGATTTCATGGACAAGTAAAGGCTGTTTCCAGCCTTATCTGCATTTGGGTCAACACCTGTAGTTTCACTTGATATGGCACTTCTAATATAACATTTTTCTCTGCTGCAGTTGCTCCTCAGCTCATTTAAAATATTTCCAATATAGTGGTATGATGAACGATTAATCTGAAATGTTTACAGCTCTTGGAATGAGACTGTTCAACTGGAACCAACTGGAATTTGGTACTTTCAGCAAATCTTGACTTGACTATATTAGCAAGGAAAGATAGTTCACGACCTGTTGTCATGGTCAGGGAATCAGGAGGCAGTCTGTCTTAGGCTTTGATTGATTTTGGCGTATCACCATTCTCTGTCACGGTCTTCTGTCAATAACAGGGAGGGTAATCACTGCCTTCAGAGACAAACAACATTGTAGTGTGTGAGATATTCAAGCCACAAAAAAACCCTAGTGTAGGTTGCTAAGAAAACTTCCCTGTAAGGAAAAGGCAGCTGTCATTAGTTAATTTCCAAGCCAAGTTGGAGTTTACATAAGCATAAGGAAAAACTAGACAGAGTATTAGCAGTGTAAAATATCTGGGGATATCTGACAAGAGTGTCAGAGAAAAATCTAGAATTTTATCTGTTATCTAAAGCCAAGTAAGGTCTGGAGAGGTAATATCTTTTATTAGACTAACTCATATAGTCATTGAAAAGTGAAGATATTTGATACTGGGGACCTAGGTGTTCTTCACATCTAAAAAAAGCAGCATGAAACTCCACAGCTGTGGAGTGGCTGAGAACAACCGCTCTGAATCAAAGCAGGTATGTCAATGAATCAGGCAGAGCATCTGAGGGAAAGGGAGACTGATACTTGCTCAACAAATAACAGGAAGGCGAGAGGTGACTATGGCCACTTCCATAAGAAGCTCCTGGTAAAAGTACTCTATAGTCTCGAAAGGAGTGTTCAAATACGGGAAAACAAGGTTCTCTTCTGTACAAGTGTGTTTTTCAAACACAAGAGCAAAGCAATCTTTTCTACACTCACCAGCAATGTTTACAGCCTTAAAGAAGAGGAATTCAAATATTTTTGTCACTATTTTTTCTTGGACACTACTCATATTGCATGCAATAGCACTAGTTATAGAGTATGATCTGGAAACTAGGCAATAATTTGTGAATTTGGGATTGGATGTCAAAACCACTTTTCTCCATCTCTTTCCTAATGTAATTATATTGGAAATGTAACAAAAAAGTCCAGTTCTTATTAACTAATAAGGATAATTAACCCAAGAATGTGCTTTACAATTAGTATGCTAATTTCTTTCTTCTGGAAAAAGCACACAAACTGTTCAAATTAATTTTTTTAAAAGCTGTGCAAAAGATCTGATTTTAATTTGCTTACCTGTAAAGATCTTTAATTTTCCTTTTCTTACTGACTTGCTCACTATTGGAATGCCACTATTTTGTAACATCCATTTCTATAACCTATTATTACCATCATCACTATCATCATCTCATAGCACAATATCTTCTAGTCCCAAATACACCTATAAATAGTCCTTCCCCCTTAGTGCAACTTGACAATAAGAGTTACTGAAATAAGAGGATGTCCCTCAAGCAAATGGTTGCAACAGTACGCATCAGGTAAGCACTTCCAGTTAGTATAGCAAAATACCAGCACAAAGTAAAAGAATGTTTAAATACCAGGGAATGAGATCTGGAGAAGGCAGAGCAATGTTACATGTGCATAGCTCTAGCCTGTGTCAAAACTGTATGAAAGACTGCTATGTAAGTAGGGAGGCAAAGTCTCTAATGAAAAACGTTATGAAGCACACAAGTTTCTATGAATTTACTAGCTTATACTCTTCCACATTCAAAGGCAGCTCCTACCTTCAAAGCAGTCTCAAAATCCATTGAACATTTTTTCCCTTGAGTTCTTTTAATACACCTAACTTTGTTCCTGACTGGCATGTTTTGGCTGTGCCAAAAGACTCACACTTTGGGTTATAAATACTGGATGCAGGTAATACCTCATCCCTACTAGTATTCTGCATGATTTACACTGGTTTAAGACAGGCAAAATGAGAAGCATTCATACTTGTAGAAAACATTGTTTAGAGTCATCTGGCCTTGATTTTCTTGTTCAGAAGCTTCTATTTTTCCCTTATGCCTCCTTCAGCTTAGTGAGACAAATAGGATGTAACTAAATGGTGTTATCAGGTCAAACACACTAGATATGATTATTCATGGACCAGACAATTGTTCTGAGAATATTTCATTGACGTCTAAGCCTGGGAGCTTTTACATTCCATTTTATTTACTTCTGTTCTGTGTAGAAGGGAATGAATGTTACATATTGGCAGAAAGAACCATTAACACACTGTGGCATAGCACTCTCTTTCATAGAAATATCATCAGAAAAGACACAAGGTAACTGATAGCCCTACATACCTGAGGCATCATCTCTCTGAAGCCAGCAGGTTACAAGTCAGGATGCAGTGCAACCTGCATAGGCAGAAATGAGCTAGAACTGTCTTGCCCAACCCTGGCAGCTACTGCAACAGGATGCAATCTGGAAGAAGGCAGAAACCCCCTGAACTTCACCCTAAGTCCATGCCTAGTTTAGCAGCTGTGAAGAAGGGGAAAGAGCATGACCTGTAAGTCTACATAATAAAAGAAGGAAGATCCCACACATCTCCACCCTGCTTTCTTCTGTTCTCAGATATGAAAGCACTGCTTGCCTGTGCAAAGCCACAGTTCTTTGTACCCAGACCCCTCCCACAGTCCAATACTGTTCCTAAGCAAGAATGTGTTGTGTGGACATCAGAAATTGCATTATCCTGAAATGGTTACACTTTTCATCATCCTCCCCTCTCCCATTTTGTGTCTGCCTTAATTGCTTCAATAAAAACTGCTCTTAGGAAGAAGCAGCAACTAGGCATAAGGTACTTTACAAGATTTAGGTCCTTCTGTCCCCTCCTACACAATGTAAGCAGAGGCAATTAGATGGCCTTCTTTGAACACATCATTTGTGTATTACCTGACATTGTATTCTACTTTGTGACCAAAACACTACTGTTTGGGGGTTTTTTATTCCCAGTATTTTAAAGAATTTTTCTTTTTCTTGAATTTTACATTTAAAAAGTAAGCTAGCATTCCCTTAGGTCAGGAAAAGGAAGCTTTGATAGCCAGAGACAGCTGCAACATAGCTGATATAGTATGGTCTTTATGAGTTTGTTTTAGCCACAGATTAAAATTCTGTTGATTTAAGTATTCATGTGTGTCTAATTCTGCTGCATAAGCCAGACAGTTTTCAGGCATCTGTGTGCAATATCAATATAACTTTCTATTTACTTTCCATGTGAAAACGAGGGAACAGTTTGTCAGTCTTGATGCTGATTTTTTTTCCCCTGTAGTGTTCTGTTTTGCCTTTTGCCATGTGCTCATTCCTACATCCCACTTTTCAGTGCCACTTTATTTTGGCAAGGAAATCACCTCAACTGTCATTTACAGAAGCTAAGAGGGCTATAGGCACTGAAAAATTTCAATTCACATCACATAGGGCTCTTGGAAGCTTTACAATTCCAACTTAATTTGAATCACATTTCCTAGATAGTGAGTAAAATTACATGTTAATTAAGGGGAGTTCCCAGCTCCTGTTAAGCTCATGCAACTCTGATAAAGTCAAAGCAGCTGCCCTAAATTTACATCAGCTGAAACCTTGGTCCTGACTTTTTCTTTTACAAAGAGCTAAGAAATAGGATAAAAGACACATAAGAACAGATTTCTTGCACAAACAGATGGAATTTTTAACCTTTAATCTGTCCAGGCATTGAGTAAATCCTCCTTAACTCATATAATGTACCTATTTAAGTAGGAGCAGTGGCTGGAAGTAACATCACTGGTATTGCAAAGTACATTACAGGATTCACCACATCACCCAGCTGTATCTTGGTCCACTGCCACTTGAGAAAAAATCCACATATATCCACATACCTAAGATTTCATGCTAAATTTCATTATATTCCCCATGAAATGAGTGCAATTATTTGCTTTAATAACTGTACAATGGGCTTTTATACAAACAATAGATGTAACTCAGTAGTATGCAGCATGGACACATATCAGACGTCTGTTGGGTGAATGACACCTGTTGATATCCAAATAATTAGTAATTAATTACAAGATATTTAACACAGCATCTTACATATCAATGTGACTTACAGAAAGGCTAAGAAAACTGAGCAATGAATTAAGCAAAAACGTTTATAAAATAATACTATATATGATTCCTTACATGTTAGAGAGGAGTTTCAGGTAACAAGAGTAAATGTGAAAATATGAAAAGAAGGAGGTAAAAAGAGAAGGTGATAATTATTCTAGTCATCACTGGTTGTGTTAGAAATGGGATTTCTTCCCAAAACATCAATTGAAAAGGGGGAAAAAAAAAAAAGAAATCACACCAGATATGAAAAGGCTATGGAGGAAAATTCTGAGGTGGGTGTTAGACAAACAAAATGAAGCGAGAAGGAAGTGAAGAGAGAGAACAAGCACATATGGCACCTGGTACTTCCTTCAACACATTGCAGTTGAACCCTCTCTAGCCAAAGTAGTATCTTACCATGGATGCCAAATCTAGAAGTAAGGGACAAACGTGGGGCTAGAGGTCCTCTCTTACACAGCCTTTGCTTTTTTTTTTTTTGATAACATTTTTAATTGACTTTGACTTCATATTGTCTGGAACTTCGACGCCACAAGTGTTTTTTTCTAAAAATGGATTAGCAAAAAGCTGCAGCTTGTGAAAGAGTATTTTAAAATCACAGAATGCCCTCCCAAGAATATCCATCACATGGAAAGATCGGTGCCTTTTCAGGAGACAGAATCTCTCCAACAAGGGCTTGGTTTTCACTTCCCTTTTCCTCATTTGTGGAACGAAGTAAATACTAAAGCACCACTAAAACACATACAGTATATGACAGCTGGCTGTTTCAACAGCATGAAATGCTTCATGACTTAGTCATGAGATGCCTTGGATACCCTGCTAAGGTAATACAATAATCCAGGACTGTGTTCATATGATGCAACTATTTGTAGCAGTTTCTTGTTGTACCATCATTGCCTGAAACTTACGAATACCACAGCCCATGAGGCTACTTTGTACATGAATTTCAAGAGCTTGAGAAATTTTCTAAGCTGGAGGCTGTATTTTGATTGCTAAGCATAAATGATAGCAGAGGTAAAAAGCCAAAATTGGACCAGTACTAGAAATACACATTAAATCCTAAAAAAATGAAGAGAAGTCTCTTTAAAAGTTACTGTAGGAAGTATTTTCCCTTATTGAAGAGAAAGTCACGTAAGCATAGCTGTGAGTGAAAGGGATTGCATGTAGCACAATTCTGTCAGCACAGTAACATAAAAGGATTGTTTTCCACATACCATTTGGAAAGGGAATTATAGCTTCTGTCTTCCTATTCTCTCAAGAACTGCTGCACCATAAGATAAAACCTTAGAAGGTCAGTCTGGTCCCAGGAATAGATCTCCATCCCTCGATGCAATAAAGGACTTCAATGAATCAAGCTCTTCAGCGGAAATTTAAAAAAAAACAAAAAAAACCCAAAAAAACAAGAGTCTTTCATTCATTTCTTAAAAACCTTGGTCGTTTTCTGGCTGCTTGATTTCCTACATGCAAGACTGTCAGACATATATGCCATCTGGTAATGTGTTACAGTGCATTTACCTTTTATATGGTTCTCTAACAGGTGCTCAGACTATGGCCTAGTTCCAAATCATAAGGTCAATGTTTGAATGATGGGGTAACCATATATATATTTTTTAATGAATGTAATTTATAGGCTTTAAAGTTAAGATACATTTCAGCATGCAGAGCTATTTAGTGTGGCCAGTAGAATTTTATGCATCCATCCACAAGAGCTGGAAATTGATTTTCTACTTGAACTCCCAAGGTTGCTCAGTAATTGTAAACTATTATAGAAAGATAATTTCCATTATATTTCCAAGGATCTCAGTAAAGAAGAAATTTAGTTTTGACATCTTCTTGCCCCTCAGCATTCTGTGAATTTTCTATTGTGTTTTTAAAAATGTAAATAATATGCACACTAATTTAGAATTTTTGTGCATACACACATACATGCAACTGTGTGTGTAAGGGTAAAAATTAATGACTCCAAAGATATGGTTTACCTATTAAACTTAAATGAGTTACATATGAATCACAGAACTGGGCTCATAGTTCTGTGTGAAACTTGGCTCAGTGTTTTGCATTTCCAGCACTTTGCTGACATGGTTAATTTTCTGTTAATTTACATCTTTTTTCAGTTCTCTTCTCTTTTTCTAAATTTGCTACAGTCAAAACAGCATTAGATGAACTTTTACCTACCTTCCTTGCAGCACCTCCAGGCAAACACACAGACTCCCCACACTTAAAAACAAAACTATCACAACATAATCAAACTGTTTCTTCAGATAAGAAAGCAGCAGAGATTGTCATGGCAAATGTATTATTAAAATATTTCAAAGGCATGGGGAGAGTATGCTAAGTGATGTCAAGCCACTGTCTTTCAGGACAGAGAGTGTGCACAGATAGCAAAGCAAACCTGAATGAAGGACTGTACGCAAAAAACTAATTGCAGCAGAGTCCTCTGCGTAATGCTTTTCATGTGGATCAGTCAGTCTGGATGTAGCCTTACGCTGCCTTGACTAGACTGCTTTCAGCTAGCCACACTAGTGTAGTCTGATGCCCTAGGCTAGGCATCTCTAGCCTCTGCAGCAACGTGTCGTAGAGTCCACCTTCAGAAGAACGAGACAGAATGAAAATTAAAAGGAGTCCCGGGATGAATTTATTTAGGTGATTTTTAAAAGCCCACCACAATTAAATTACTGTATAATTTCTTCAACATATATTTGAAGTGCAACTATGCAACTGTGGTTTTATTCTTTAAACTTTCAAGGAAAAGTGTTATTTACATTCAGAGATATCTGAAATTATTTCTGTGCTGAAATTATGAACCTATTAATAAAAAAAGGAAAAGATCATTAATAAACAGACTACACCCTGTTATGATCATTTTGTCATTTAGATGACTCCAAGGTAAAATCTATACATTTTCTCTCCCCTCTCCCGCCTTTTTGTATAATTATTCCTTCAAGATAACTTCCCTTAAAGCCTGAAATCCATCTTAAGTGTTTATTTGGAAAAGTAAAACAAATTAATTTCCATGCTCAGGAAAATTACCTTCATAACATAGGTAATAAAACTTTCTATTTAAGATTTGCCTTTATATTAATCAGTATTTCCTATTTATTTTCTCCTCTCACTTTTAATATAATTTTGTTATTGCTACTAAATGGTTTAAGATACTGTTCTGCATGCAGGCTTGTCCATTTAAAGCACTGATTCTGTAACTGATAACAAATAATTCAAGTGAGTATGTACTGCCAAAGTCCTGGGCAATTTGTATGCAAAGTAAATCAATACAATCACTTGCAAGAGTCTGTCATGGGAAAAAGTAGAAGTCTACCAGCTATCCAGAAGCCTTTTTATCTATCCATCTACCTATCTATCTATATTACATATTAATTTTAGTTTACAGCAGTGCTCATTAGGATTGCAATAGTTAAGTCTGTATCTAAGTTCCTATTTTAAACCCCAGTCTTAAAGGGATGACAACTCAAATATAAAAATTCCCTCCAGGCTGATTTGACATATGGTTTCTGACAATATTGCAAGTGCAGCATGGTGGAAGAAAGAACAGTTAAAATAACTTTCAGGCTGAGTCTTGTACACACATAATCCCATCTAGGACTTCAAGTCCCTATTGGTAGTGACTAAAGTAACTAGTCTTGTACTGTTCGCATTGCAGTGGATGTCCCTGCTGGAGTCTCAGACTTTGGCCACGATTTCACGATGGGACAAACAATGCAAACCCAGGAGGAAGAGAAGTATTGCAGTCCCTCGGGGTTTGCAGCTCAGTCCCTCAGAATTTGCCACTGTAAAGAACAACTTCTTCCCAAATGCATACAAAACCCCTTTTTGGGAGGGGAAAAAAAAAAAAAAAAGAAAAAAGAGAAAGAGGAGACAGTGGAAAGACAATAGCAGCACAACACAGAAAATAAGGAAGTGCATCTTATCTTGTAGCTGTATCTTGGAAGGACTGCTTTTCAAAAGTATGGTGGTGCTCACACACACAAGCTGGGCTAGCACATGGCTAGCCTTGGGTAGGGCTAGCCATGAACTCTGTAGGATAACGGGTCAGCCCCTCCCTTTCCTCCTACAGCGTTCTTTACTTTGCCCAAAGCCTATAAAGGTCTTAGTTGTCAAGGATGGCAAGATCTGTTTCTTTGTGCAAATCTTGCATGTTCACGTTCCTCCACATAGGTGGTCTTTGTAACCCTCCCTCTCTCTATTGCATCAACCTGTCTTCATTTTCCAGATGCTCCAAGACTATTTTTCACTACATTTTCAGATAAGCATTTTCATGCCTTCTCCATTCCTTTTAGAAAGAGTCACCTGTGATCATCAAAGCTACCTCCTTATTCTTAATTCCGTTATTCTTCAAAGTTTCAAAGTCATGCCTGAAAATACTTGACACTCGCTAGGTATCTGCTGACTCTACTATTGTAAAAGTTCACTGCTTCCTTGCACTCTTACACTTTGACTATGTATTCCAGTATCATGAGATAGAGCTCTTTGGAAGAGGAGCCCTCTGCTGTGGCAACACAGCAGTTGGGATCTGGAGCCATCAGCAGGTGCTTAGGTAATAGCATCAGCAAAAACATTGTCTTCTGTGCTGAAGCATTGTGGTGGAGTTTCTAAGGTTTCTAGCGAACAGTGTGAGGTCCTCTAAGCCATCACAGGCACAGAAATGTCCCTGAAAATTTACCTTAACTGCCAATCCTACTCTGAGCAAACATGCACTTTGCTCGCTGTATCTCATTGAGTTTAGCTTGACCTGAATACATGACCTACGCTGTGTATTTAATGCATTAGGAAAAGACGTCTGGTTTAGCCAGAGGAAACTATAGGAGACTGAAATACAATAGATACATCATCAGTAATTACAACTTCATATCTCATTTCCCCTAGAATAACAAATGACTCCTCAGTCTCATATAGCCTAACAAGCCTTCAAGTTGACTCCTTATGAGCCAAATGATGGCTTTTGTTTCCAGTACAGTTATTAACTTGATCCTTTGTAGTTTATTTGTTGTACCTAGAACATCACCAAAAATGGTCATTGTTCTAGAAATCATAATATTGTACTCATCAGTATTTACTTACTACATCACCTCAAAATCTCACTGAAATAGTGAGTTCTCACTACATTCAAAAAAACAGTGAAATCACCTCCCTGCCCTAAACAACTTTGAAGGCAAGTGTCGGAAGGCAGACACCAGCCACAGCAGGACAACACAAACAAGCAAACGTTAGAAGCCGCTCCCTTACTCACCCTTTTGGACAATATGTTTTATAGAGTTGACAAAGGTCCACAGCAACTGATCAGGTCAGAAACCAAATAATGTACTGTTTGATGTTTTACCCCCAAACCATTTTTGGTTTTTTAGAAACCAAAGGAAATAATTTCCCTTCCTCCTCGAAAAGTCTTTCACTTGACAGGCAGTTGGAAAACTAGATAAAATTACAATTACACCCCTCCCCCATTTTCCATATTTAACTGTACAAAAATTGATGAAGTTGTAGCTGTGAGAAGCCATTCCACAATGCATAATTCTACTAAGATGTTCTCCACACATCAAAAACCAGTTCAAAACCACATGGGTCTGATTGCCATTTGCACAAACGCCACTAATCGCCACTTTGGCAGTATAAAGGAGCTTTGAAGTGGGTATAAATTCTTATTCTGCATTCTTATTAAGTCTCCTTTCATCTGTCAGGAAGGTCTAAAAAAAGACAATGGTTATGTCTCTGCAAACTTCCCATCTCACTGTAAAACACACTTAAACTCATATTAGCCATTTATCTCAGTGTAAAATTCAGAGCACTTACAACTCAAGAAACTGCATCAAAGCAACAAGCAACTGTCTTGCCTCCTCCAGCATTTTACACTGAAGTATCTGCCTATAAAAAACAACGAAAAACTATTAACAGTGAGAATCTAGTTTTCACATAAGGATACAAAATCTTGGATCTTTATTAATTCTATTAGATTATAATAGGGTTCCAATTTGTTATCCCTGGGTCTGGCAGTAATGATCACTTCACTATACAATGACAGGCTTTTTAATAGGAAAGGGCTCTGGTAATTCATCCTCACTTTAATCCTTCTGGCCCATTTCAGAAAAGCAGATACATGTCCTAAAGAAGAATATGTAATTAAATCTTTCTGAAGCAGTTTTGAATCAGAAATATTAGTAAAGGGATCCTTGTTCTATAACACATGATGTTGGTGAGGTGCACGTGTGTTTATATGTATATCTATAGATATGAGGCACACACCTATATATATCAAAGCACTTTCAAATAAGGTGGGGCATACAGGTGAACAAAAGCTGCCTGTCATTAGAAACAGTCTGAATGCGTAAGTACAAATAAATGCCTTGCAAGAATCACAGCACTGACTGTGCTCTGAATCTTTTTCTTTTCACCTTCATGATGTCCTCTCCTTGGCCTGCAGCCTCCTCTAACCAGCCTGGAAAGTCCACAGGACACAAAGCTCAGTGCTGCTTCCAAATGTCCATTATCAACTCAGAGGAACCTTCTCTAGCTGCACTGCAGCCCTCCACCTCTACTCATTCACAGCTGAGACAGCACTAAAAGAAGAAAAGAATAAAAAGGGGAAAAAATAACTAATTTTTCCTGTACTGCATCAGTAAAAGTTGCTTGGAAAAAAACCTGCAATGCACTCACCTAAGGCTCTACCAGAAGACCACACTGCAAATCCCACCTACTCAAAATTGCTTGAATTTTCTAGCATCACTTATCAAAAACATCGAATCAATTGATGCAGTTGGAAACAAAAAATAAATCTAAAACCACCAAAAACTCAAACTCCCAAAAAAATCACAACAAAAACACAAAACAAAACTGAAAAAAACAAGAGGTGAATTTGTGCAGCAATTGTATTTGAATGAATCCTGACAGATGTTTCCAGTGGATAAGTTAGTCCATGACTGCAGTGTTTGAAAGAAAGCTCTGTCTTTGTACAGCTGCGTGATGAATGGTTTTAAGAAGGCCATTTCAGACAGTACAGTGGGGTGTTCATAAAGTCTAACTGCAGCATGGGGAGACCGTCACTGGCCAACAGAGTCTAGGAAGAAACAAAACAAATTACTCAATTCAGAGCACGATAGTTTCTGCCTCCTGGACTAGTCTGTCTGTCTGGGTTTCCCCCCATCCTTGGCTAAAGTTGGAGCTTCCTTAGGCTAATATTAGCATTTGCTGGTGACCCTTGCCTAAGTGTTCATTGATTACTGCTTTGAATATCACCTACTCATAGCTGGCTACTTGGTGTCTGCCTAGCCACTTGCTATTGCTGCTGTCCCTGCAATGGATGGTTTTGAATCCAAAGATTATTTTTTTTAAGCTGACTTTTAGCTGTTGCCAATACAAGGAGAGTTATCTAGGCATACAAATGGTACTCTCTGTGTACAGGAATACTCTGATGTGAATATTCTATGAACTTGCTTGTCAAGGAAATTGGTTTTGCATGAATCTTAATTTTAAGTGACTAAAGGGATCCCAAATATCATTTCGATGATTGGTTTTGTATCATTCTTGCAGCTGTATTTCTAGTTATAGGTCCCTGGATAACAGTGAACAATTCATCTCCTTCCTAGGAACATATGCTCCTCAAATAATACTTGTAGATCGTTATTAAAGGCAGAGTAATTGTAATTTAACCAAGCAATACGTATAAAGTTATTTTAATCTTTTCTCATAAATCATTTATCCTAGCCATTTAATCAATTAGGTAGAACTCCACTGAAGACCTGTTCATTTGAGAAAAACTTGCTGGTACAGAGATATTCAGTGCTTCAAAGTGTTCTCTAGACATCTTCTTTGCAGAGGCAGATTGAAAACAAGGGCTGTCCCCCAAGCAAGAATACTTCTCTGTACTACTTTCTAGAGAATTTGGTTGAACAGCTCACAGCTACATCACAGCTAAAGAAAGTGAGGGGAACTGGAACAACGCTGGCAAACTAGGAACCGTGGTCTTCCAATGCTAGTCATTAACACAGACAATATATCCCAACAGTACCTCGCTAGCCATAGGCACTGTGAATTTCAGTTCCTGATCCCAAATGAATTAAATGAACTAAGACTGTACCTACATGTTCTTTAACTGATTAGCAAGAATATCATCTTATTCTTGGAAAATACTTTGTCAAGATATACTGAACAAAATTAAATGACTATTTAAACTATCCAGCCATCTTTTCTGAATTTTGACAGGCTATTCTTTATTCAGAGACTTATTAACGCAACATGACAACTCTCATCACGGTGAGGGTAAGTTGCTTTTAACAGCAGTGTTGAACTACTCAGGAGAGAAAACTTCAGTGCATAATTAGGGAAATAGAATTCTTTGCTGTCATAGCTACCCTGGAACATCTCACATCTTCAGTTTAAACAAATGCATGCCACTTATGTCATAGGAAATTTATCTTTCAGTTTGATCCCTCTGGATGTTTGCCAGCATGGAACTTGAGGGCTTAAAAAGCGGATCTTTTAGTGGTACATAATCCTGGCACCTGGTGTCTTTAAAACCATCGCCTGTCAAACCAGCACAAACAGATGTTCCTGTCTGTTTGGCAGTGCTGTTGTAGCAGGTTAAACTGTCTGTATCTGTCTTTATAGGAAAGAAAAATCTTTATCATTTTTCTGATCATTATTTTTCCAAGAATCATTAATCCGCTTGGCAGTTTATGTAATACAGAGCAATACATGATCTCTTCTCCTCGGCCACCCATGTCTTATAATGTAGATAAATGGGCTGCACATCACTTATATTAATTATCCTGGCTGCTTGTAAGAAGAACAGACTTCAAAGGATATTTCTCTCTCTCCCTCATTCTCTCTCTCTCTCTTTTTTTTTTTTTAATGGAGTGGGGATGGACTTTCTACAACTTGTTGGTTCAGTCAGGGTTTTCAATGGAGGATCTTCTGAACTGTAGGCTCAAATAATCAGCATGGCAAAATCCACAGATTTCCACCACTGGCTAATCAAAAGCAGCTGTCCTAACAGAAGTATTAGCTATAATCATGGTGACCCATGAACACAAAACCTCTGCACTGCCTTGTAACGGTCTTAATTATTACAGTTATCTATAATATCAACAGCAATCTGTCCTCATTCTGCCTTTATTTTGCTAGGAAAAAGAAGCTACAGTCATAAACTCCTGTTAGACAGATGTTCCATTCCCCTGATCATACCAGTAACTCTTTCATTCATAGGACCATGTGCAGGAAGACAATTGCACAGGAGGCTTTTAGGGCAGCCACAGCTTTAACACTTCCCTGTCTCTGCAAAAACAACAGAACCAAACAAGTTATGCTGTGTTCTAGATGCACAACTGCATTCTGTCAGTGCCATCGCTTAGGGATACAGACTCATCCTGGTATCATCTTCTGAGATCCACTGCCCCAACAGCACCCAGCTTCTACTAAAATTTTGTATTAAATCCAAATTCATAGAGTCTGAAAAAATTAATTCTAGAATACCTAAAGAAATGGCTGAAGCAATCCCAGAGCTTTTAATGATTATCTCTGACAACTCACAAAGGGAAAAAGCAGCGAAGTACTGGGAACGTGGAAGAAGGACTGAATATAGTGCTGATTTTAAAATAAGGAGCAAAATAAGAGACAATGAACTATAAGCTGATCACTTTAACTTAAATTCCCAACAAATTGTGTAATAAATAATTAATCTAGATGACAATAAACAGCTAGAAAAAGAGGTGAAAAGTGGCCATCATGTATTTGTCAAGAACACCTTGTGTTAAATCCGTCTAATTGTATTCTACAAGCTAGAATACATAGCAGATATTCAAGTCTAAACACGAGTTATCTGTTGTTTAAGAATTTTGACTGCAGGTAGTTCAAATGATACTTTCACAATCAAGTTATGCACATATGATCTAGGTTAAAGTATCACAGTCTGGTTTTTTTAACCATATCTTGAAAATAGTTTCCAGTAACCAAATGGAAGGATGTCTAGCATGAAGCTTCACCTGGTCCTGGGTTTGTTTTATGTTTTCCTTCATGACATAAATTACGCAACAGCGCTTATTCTTATAAAGTTTGCAAGAAATGGGAAAGTGGGAGTCACTGCAAGTATACCAGAGGATAGGATAAGAATTGGAAGTGGTTTTGACAAACTGGACACATGGAGTAGAAATAATAAACGAAATTCAAAGAGGGATAAACGCCAAGTTCTACACTTGTGCAGAAATAATCCACTTAAATACAGAATAGAGAACAACTGGTTAGGAAATACATCTTCAGAGAAGTGTCTGAGGTTACAGCAGATGACAGCTGGACATGAGTCAACAGTGCCACACTTGTGAAAAAAGCAGGACATGCAAAAAGGACAACAGTCAACATGATGTGAAGCAATCCTTTCATGCTGAGACAGCTGCAATGCTGGAACCAGTTTTGAGTAAAACATTTCAAATTAAGAAAGTCCAGAGGAGAATGACAAGAATGATGAGAGGACAGGAAAACTGTCCTAAATCAGGAAGACTGAAAAAAATTGAAGTGTTTGGTCTAAAGAGAAGATTGAGGAGGTACCTGATAACAAAGGATTGCTGCAAAACAGCAAAGGGAATAATGTGTCTTTCATGCTAATGACAGCTAGTACAACAGATATGGGGTTGAAATTGTATCAAGAAAAATTCAAGGAGGATTTAAAAGACATTTTTTTCCCTTGGTAAAGATAGTGAAATACTGAAATAAACAGCAAGGAGGAAGGGGAGAAGTTGTTTAAGAATGAGCCAACTGAGCATATGTCAAGGTCCATCTTTCTTAGAGGAGACAGTGGACTACATGTCCCCCCTCCCCCACCAAAAATCCTTTCTAGTCCTACTTTTCTGTTGTACTTTCCCCTTATTCTATTACATTTCTTCCCATTTCCATTACTCCAATATTCCAACAAATCCTTCCACAAATATTTTGTATTCACCATGATTACCACCTTTATGTGATCAGCAAAAATTATCTCCATTTTTCTGTATCAAGTTTGTTAACAGCACAATTAAGAAAGGTTAACAGCACAACAAGAAAGGTTAAGCAAAATCAGTTGCAAGACCAAACACCCTCTGTCATCCGGAGACACTAACTATGAGTAGAAATGAAAGAATGATACCTTGATGACATTCAAATTGTTTCTGAAAGGGTTTATTTATTTTCCATATATTACCTAGGCCAGTACCAATGAGCCTGCTAACAAGGGCTGTTTGGGTGAGAGTCAGCACCAGATAAAGCTATAGCAGCTGAGGCAGTATGAGCTAAACATCTCAGCCCCCATTATAACCAGCTGAGATCCATGGCACAAGTCAGTGACCCACAGGGAGGCAGCTGCAGTCATCTAAGATACCCTAAGGTAAGAGAGCCATTTGTGCAGGGCTTACAGATATGCTGACAAAGCTACAGGAGAGCTGCACCCCCATCTGGCAGCCAAGGCTGCTTGGTGTACTAGGGCACCCTAAAACCCACAAGCTGTGTGTATATGAACTGAGAGGCCTCTGGTAGAATCTGTGGTGGATGAAGGGGATGGGAGAGGGCAAAGCACCTTCTGAGAGTCATTTATCGGAAACATTGACTGTGGAGTAAATCATATTCTGGAGACATCTGTCCACTGCTTAGAGAGGGGGCCTACAGCACTAGGTTATACTGAAACAAATAGTTTTCAGGTACCTGAATTTAAGAGAAAGGATGTAAGGTAGAAGTGTTGATTTGGTAAAGTTGGCCAGGGTTTTGAAAACAAAGATGGCAAACTTGAACTTTATGTGAAAAAGCAAGTCAATAGAAGGTTTTAAATCTCTGGCCTTTGGGCTCAAGGTCTTTGCGCAAAACAAGTCTTATGACCCCTAAATTCATACCATTAAGAATTATCTCAGTCAGAACGAAATAACTATGAAATAAAAGGAACCCAGACACTTCTGTTCCTGTATATTACAGAGTAAGAAACCATCTAAAAAGAAGGCTGATACAAGAAATGTTTCTTGGTTTTAGTGTTTTCTTCATCCTCCTCCTTTCTTTTGTCTGGATATGGATTATACTATTTTTTCATGTGCTATAGAAATGTTTTCTGATATTAGCTAGATCCCATTAAATCACCCCTTAGGATGGGTTAACAATAATAGCATCAGCTTCTGCAAAGTTAACAAAATGTCCATTTTCTTTCAGAGATGGCATTCCATCTTCGCAGTTAACTATCCTACTTTTGAGCACTGGTGAGCTATTTACTCTTGTATCTTTAGGATTTGATAGTTTTTATTTGATAGATGGTGATTTATTCTTTCAGCATCTCAATGTTATTCATTTAACTGGAATAACACCATGGATGTGAATTAAAATATCAATGCCTTACACTGCTTCATGGATGAACCAATATTTTCTAGCAAACCATGTTCTTGATGTAAATAGAGTAAATTATTAATATCAATTCCAAGTTTCCTAATCATTTACAGAATATACTCTGTGTTATGATTTACAGGACATAACTCTAACAAGTTTTCAGTATCTTATAACCATTTATGAGCAAACAATAAACTACTAAATGTAGTTCATATTGTACAATAGAAATGCCAAGCTGGAAATATACCTACCTTAAACAAGAATTTTAAAACCAGATCTCCCATTTGTGCATGAGTTTGTTATTTGGAATAATTACAGATGTAGTTTTGCTCTTGTGCAGATCACTCCTTTCAATATCAGTCGTCTGTTTTATTGGTACAATCACACATCTATGCAGAAAGGCAAGGATGCCATCAGTTTCTTATGCCTATGAACACATCGCTGTAATGGCTTTATAAAGGGCTAAGTATTGGTCTCTAAGGAAAGCTGCAGAGTATGTAGCCCAGCATGTAGAAGGCAGACATGAGTGGCATTTAGATACCTTATTACAAGAAAAGGTGACCAAAAAGCCTACCTGTTGATGGTTGCATCGCTTATCACACACAGCATTAAACTCCCTTCTGAAGGCTCTCTTGAGATGGAGTGATTATGCATGTACAGCATTACTCTTCACTCCCCAAAATGGGGTGGCCACAGCCAATCTGCTTATTACAGGTGATCCCTGACCCTTGCTAACTCCAAGACTATTCCTGGCCTCTGTCTGGAAAATTCCTAGTAGGCACAGGCCCAGGCTATAATGGAGTCCATACTAAATTGCACAGATTGACAGCCTTGGGATAGCACTTGAACCCAGGCCTTGTTCCTGGCAGTGGCACAGCCTGCCTATTGCAGTTTTTACCTCATCTCCTGTGGCACCAGTCAAGACCAGACCTGATTTCTGATCTCTGGACTGAATCTAGCTTAAACTACGCATTCATTGAAATACAGAAAACAGACAGAGATGCCTTATGTACAGCCACGTGGGGTCACATACACTCCAGAACATTAGAGTCCAGACACTCCTGTACTACTATAATTTCCTTTTACTTTCTGAAGAAAGTCCCCAAACACACGGGCGCTCCTCTGAAACCCCCAAATGTTCACCACTGACTGCAAAGGAAGGTTAAGATTGTATTATTGATCCTGTATATCATCTTGCTATGTAGTTCTTGAGTTGGAGGTGCTTGAGAAAACACTTTAGGTCTTGCCTTATTACAGAAGAATAGTTATTTAACAGTTCTGAAGCAGCAGGGGAGAATTTGCTTTCAGGATTATTCTCTGGAGTCATGAAGCCATGGCAGTGTTGTTTACTGCAGCTAAAAAATTATAGTGAAACACTACCAAACTGTTACTCACAGGCCAAATCATGTAGTCCTCCCTCACTTCAATAAGCACAGGCTTAACTGTTTGGCAGATAAAGCTAACCTTAAAAGGTGCTTAAACACTTCCTAAATAGGAATAGTTTCTCAAATACAGATCACATTTCACAGCTCTGATATCACACATACAGACTCATGATGCATATATGCACCTACATAAAAATCTTAACTTTTAGATGTTTAAAGTGAAGTGAGATTAATGTTCCCCATCTGCATAAAGTCAAGCACTCATCAACATGCTGTTGACAATTAGTGGCGGGGATGTAGGTTACACCTGGACTGAACTGCTGAGTGACCCAGTAGCCCACAGCCTGGTCCTAGTATCCTGACAAGCCACATCAAGGACTTGAGGTGAGCTGCAGTTGCTGGATCCTTCATTGCGGATGTGGGACACAGAGCAAGGCCTGCACATGTTTCCCACCTCACATGGTGCTAGGGGACAGCCAGAGCAAGCAATAGTTCTGAGAAACTGGGAACACTTCCAGTAAGCAGACACGGCCACAGGAACTCACTGGAGGTGGCTCATCCCATTTGAGCAGAAGGCATCTGAGAAACTGAAAAAATTGACCCCTGGATATCCTTCTCTGTTTGCAATAACTACAGAAGAAGACTGCAAAACTTCAGACCACACAGCTTTTAAATTGCTGTGTCAGGTTAAATCTATCCAGTTTTAAGGAACAAAATAAATAATAAGTTTAATCACTACACTAAGGCCTTGTTCTCCCTATTGTCTCTGTAAAAACTCTATCTGACATCCCTAGCAGTTTTGTTATGGACTCAAAGGAATATGAAGAACAGAGATGCAACCTGTTCTTCTGAATCAGTGTGAAACTCCACATTAATGCTATAGTTCGTTTTCCCATAAAATACTCTGACTCTGCTCAGCTGATTTCAGTAGAGTTAAACCTGATTTACTTCAGCACCCGAGAGATTAAGTGCCATTTCTGAGTACTTCATAGCACAGGTTCAGTACTGAAAACCTCACACTTCCCAATCCAGTCTTATTTTACATACTGCTGAATACTACATTTCATCACCCAGCTACTAATAACGCACAAAGCATCGCCTGCTATCACTTTGTTTTTAAAATAGAGAAGAAATTATTTTCAATCTGGCCTATCTTTGTATGTCTCCCTTTTAGTCACAGCTGATACACAGATGATATTAAAGCTCACCATACTATCCTTCCAGACTGCATTACCCATGGGTATGTACAAAGGAAAAATGCTTTAGTATGAAAAATGAATGCAATATACAGTAGGAATCATCTCTGACTCTCAATTAACTTGGCTTCTGAAGGATTACAGAGAAAAAAAATCAAATTTTATTTTATTTACTTATTCATTGCCTACAGTTAGCATGTGCTGTTCCAAGATGCCCTGGAATTGATGTCAATAAGAAATGAAAAATCTATTTGTATGAGGTTCTTTTAGGCAAAAGTATGCATGTTGGGGCAGACTTTTTTGCTAAAAAGATGGTCACGCTGGCAAATTCATCTTTTAGCTTTCTGAGTGATCAGTCAGCCCATAAAAATATTTAGGAGAAACCAATAATCTGATTATATCTCTTCATATTCTCCCCATCCCTGACACTGCTATAAGCCTAGTTCCCATTTCTTCAGACAGACCGTTAATCAGAGTGACTCATGATCATATTTGCAGAAATCACACAATTACTTAGGTGTAGATTTATTCAAGGAATGAACCCCTCATTAAAAATGCATAAGGCTTTAAAAATACAACAGACAACATCGCTAACAATTTTATGCATGATGTCGATTTGATATGGCATGAAACAGCCTTGTAAAGAATATTCTCTGCTGATTGGTTTTAGATACCTTTTTACCACTAGGTTTGCAAATAGGCCTGGATGCAGTACCAGCACACACGACACAGTGCCAGCACCTTTTTGTTTTCATTCTTTGCTTGATGAAGTTTAAAGATGACAGCAGTAACTCTAAAATGCAAAGTGATAACAGCCACATGGAAATAATCTAAATTGTATGTAGAATGTGCTAAAGAGATCTGAACTCACTTAACTTGAATACTCTATCAAACTTTTGAAATACTGCTGGGAGTGGGAAGACCACACAATAAACACCTCGTGTTCTGTTGTTGCCCTTTTGATCCATCCTCATCCTCACTGTTAAGTCTTTTCAGTTCTTCAGTTGTCTCTGTGAATCCCTGTATGCCTTTTTATAAAGTTGAAGGAAGGGATTTTTCAGGCTGAATATATCATGCAGTAGAGTGTGAGGCATTATGACTTTCCTAGGAATTTATAGTTGGGTGACTAATAACTTTTTGTTCTTCAATGACCAGTTCAAACACAGCCAAGATAAGGAACATCAGTAAGTTACGACCACTTGAAAGCTGGATACAAAACGTCAAAAATGAATTGATGTTTTCAGCCCAGTTCTTAGTAGACCACTGTTCTCAGCAAACCCCATCAAAATAGACATTAATAACTCAAAGATTAGATTGGGCTAGCAAAATTATTTCCCTTTAGATAGTCTTCTTAAGATCACACATCAAAGACATACCACACTAGTTCTATAGATCTGACAGAAGAAATGGTTCAGGTTTCATGAAGTTCTATGAAGGTGTGGTTTTTCATCATCTTATAAACACTGGGGCTTTTCAGGAGCAATACTTTTCAAAGCCAAGAAGCTAAAGTAAATGTTGTCTTAATATTTTCAATACTGATGTTATTTTTCTGTCTGAAGGCAGAATTATGAAAAGATTTCCATGGCCATGCCAATAGTCAGATAATAGTTCCTTGACTAACTAGGTATGTAATACACTGAATGTGTATACTGTCTGTGCTTAACACCTACAGTATTGCATGTATTCTTAAGGGTGGCTAAACATTTATTGTGTGGTATTCAATGCCTGTATGGTCCTTTACATACTTCTGCCAAAAATGTTTTATGTTAACTATCTTATGTTAAACTCTAACTACTAAATAGGTAACTAAACCTGGTATGTAACATACTGAATTTTGGCTCGCACCACAATTAGTAAACAGCACTTTGATCTAGGAGACATGGGTTGTACTCCTGACTCTGCTTTCGATTACATGAACCTGGACAATATTTCTTAACGTTTAGTCTTCACGAGTGACATGATTACAGATACCAAACTGCATATGTAGGACTTAACTTTAAGGGACAGTGGACTCTGCTGGTTGCAAGTTCTTCTAATTGTAGATGCTCTTCTCAGTGGAATTGTGTTGCCCCAGAAACTCTCTCGCTATATCCCATTAGAGCTAAAGTAGTCAGTAAGAAAAGTAAAATGGCCTGGAGCATCAAGGAGAAATAGTGTAAGCAAAGGGGAGTGGTAAACATACAGGCAGGAAACTTAAAAAGTTTTGATTTTTATCAGCAATTTCACCCTTAAAAGATGCATGGTTTCATCTAATTTAATAATTGCAGTGCATTTTCTAATATCTCTAGCGTTTTAAAATCTTTTGCTAATATGTTCCTTTTGGAATCTGTTCAGTCTTACAGATGAAGAATTAGGGGTTTTTTCTCTGGGTTTTTTTTTTTTTTATACACATGAAAACTTGCTTAATATACTTTTTGTTCTTCAAAAAGACTAAGAATAGTCACTTTTTTCTTCCTTCAGTCTCATTCACTAGATAAAATGCTTTGCAGAAAACTACCATGAAATCTAAAGAAGCACTAAGTTGTCCAAAGTGCAGGCATTAAGGGCTTATGTGCAAAAGAGCTTGACAATTTTTCCCACATCTCCTACATACACTGCTTATTTCTACATGGCTTATCAGGAAACTAAGCTTTCTGAAGGTGCTTGAAGTTCTACTACTGAAGACAGGCAACAGCTGACAGCAACCAAGCTGACAGATCCTTTGCTTAGAGTGTAAGAGACAGCTTCCCAGCTGAATGATGTAGGTACCTGGTTCCAAAGTTAGCCTAGGATTCTCTGCACTTCAGCACAATGCTTTAGCTTGACCCTTTGCTGTGAAGTAGGAGATTTGATTCCACCCAGAAAATACAGGAATTAAGCCTACATATCGATTGCCAGAGAATGCTCTAACTGCGAAGCTTTTCTACAAAAAGCGGGCAGCAACTTGTTCTCCCCTGCTGTGTGGAGAACAGAAGACTTTTTACCCTCATGCTCCTGGCTGTAGTGGCATGGAAATCCAGGAGAAAGGTGATTTATTGGATACAGCCTTGTCCTTGTCACTCCCTATTTGCTGGTTTAGCCATTCCCTGTTTAATCTATCCACTGTTGCAAGCCCCATTTTTTGGCATCCACCTGTCCCCATTCACCGTACTTCAGCTTTGTATGAATCGCATTCTTGAACCTGGGCCACTACATCTTCAGTGCTGTAACACTGACTGCTGCGGCAGGCAAGGCCCTCTGGGGAATCTATGCTTGTGCAATTGCATTGTCTGTATTTGTGTGTTTCTCCCTTTTCACCCCAATAGTTTTTCTGTTCACTGACTAGTTTCAACTATATTTCATGGAAAGGTAGACATCTTAAAAATATCTGTATATACGACACTTGTAGCAGTGATCAAGCAGATCAAGCAAAGGATGAAGCAGATGATGAAGAAGAGGTAAAGACTATGGTGCTGCATGAGTGAAAGATGTGGTAAATGCTGGAGAACCTAAAGGGGATGAAGTTTCTCCTTCTCCCTCCCCTTTCCCCCAGTGTACTAACCATGGGAAAGCTTCACTTGGATCTCACATTTTCTTAGACACAAGAATCAATCAGCCATGGGATACAAACCTGCATGAAGCCAAGACTCTTTAGTTTCCCGTACTCGGAAGACTACCCTATTCCTGGTAATACCTTCACACTAGAACATCAGAAGTTGTCATCATGTAGGTAGAAGGAATAATAGTCAACAGATAGCTTATGGGAAGTATTTGTTATTCCATGGTTCATTGCTTCTCGAGATCTGCTGTACAACACTGAGGTCACCTTACATCAGCTCTTCATCTAAAATAACACAGGAATAGCAGCACTACTGTAACTCACAAGGGCAGCAGAAAGAACAGGCACTGTGAAGCATTCAGATCCTATGGGATCATATAAAGAAAGGAGGGGAATAAATTTTGATCTTTGTTGTCAAAAAACTGGAGGGGAGCAGAACTGATTCTTTTTTTTTCCTGACAAAGAATTTAGGAAATGCTAGAATTTTCCAAATGCTTAGGAAAACAAAGCAAAGGAAAACAAAGACAGTCTTTCCAATGCCACAGCTAGACAACCTCAAATTTGGTAAACTTGTCAACCTGTGTAAAAACCAACTGTGTCTTTTCTCTATTACAATTTCACAGTGAAGCAAATCATGTGAGCAATGACCTCACCAAAAAACACACTTTTTTGGCAGCTGAATATATAGCCC
Source organism: Burhinus oedicnemus (assembly GCA_008921705.1). Lineage (NCBI taxonomy): Eukaryota > Metazoa > Chordata > Aves > Charadriiformes > Burhinidae > Burhinus > Burhinus oedicnemus. Next base: position 854,983 of record VFFE01009189.1, on the reverse strand, counting down.
TTGAGCTTTCAGTTTTAAATAGTTTGTTACTGCTCTGCCAAGTTTTTCATCTTTTTTTTCAGGGAGGGGGCACGTATTTCCAAAAAAGATATGATAGGTACTGGGGGCAAGAGTCAGCTGAGCTCAGCTGAACTTCTAGAGAAACAATCCCCTTATGGATGTCACAGCATGACTGAAAAATACCACTGGTTTAATAGCTCAATAGCTTCTCAAAGTGCCTTTCTGCCCGTGCATACTAACGTACCAGACTCAATTTTTCATGCCAGAAGCCAGAGCTCACCCAACAGCAATTTTCAAATTTTCTGCATGAGGTGGAGTGGGGGCATTGAAGTCATGAGTTAATCATTGGAGGGGGAAAAAAAAGTAAGGGAGGGTTATATTCAGAGAGTTTTAGGCTGAACAATAATATTTGGGAGAAAGTATTTCTAAATACTTTACAATGACCATCTTACACTCTTTTAATTTTATATGCTGTGCCACCATGATTAGATATAACTTCACTGAATTCAAATCAAGCCAGAAATTTAGCCCATTGTAACATATCTTGTGATTCTCACCGTAAACTATCCAATGTTTTCAGCAGATCTGACACCTGCGTTTATTTTGTCATTCAATACAGGATGACCTTGGTTACCAGATAACAGGGGACCTTGTCTACTTAATAGAGCTGACAAAAGGCACATAAAGACATTGGAATACATGTAACACATAATAACTATGACTAAATCACACATGGCACAACTTTAAGAAAGAACACTTGTGTTCTGTAATCTTTGATTATGACTGAGGGGTTTTATTTCTTCTATGGGGTCAGAAAAACTGGCATACAAAGTCTCTGTCTCTACAAAGTGTATAAATCTAAATGAAGTTTCCCTGATGCAATGAGATTACAAGCCAGGGAAAAAAATGGAGAAAACAGGCAACTAACATAATGGAAAAGTAAAACCTAGACCTACAAAGAAAATGGAGAGTGTAACTCTCAGCAGTATTTGAGAGAAGCTACCTACAAAAATGGTGTAGAACTTGGACTAGTAGAAGACACTTGGTTGCACCACCAATGCTGGCCCAGCAAAGGCACATATCACTTCTCAGTTCCGGCATAATAGGCAGAAGAGTACACAACTGGATAAACGTGACCTATACATATAAGAAAATTATTCAAGATGACGGGAACCAATCCACTTTGTGAAAGGAAGGATTAAAGCATTTCTCTTCCCATTATTCTTCTCCACATTATTTGCTCGTTAAGACTACTACTTGAATAAGTGCCCTTGAATATCCCATGGACTACAATTATGAAGGGAAAAATAAGTCTTAGAGATGTCATCCCAGATACAGGGGGAAAACGGTACAGCAGGCAGTATGTGTCCTGGTTTCTGAGTGTAGAATTTGGGATAGTAACTCAGAGACACCATAGCCTTTACAACCCACATTGTTATAGCTGAAGAAACGATTTCCGATCATTCAACTTTTGGTGCAGCTTCTCTGAGCCCAGTGAGATCCAAAGGAGTCCCAATATGATCTTTTATAATCTCAAAGGCTAAGTACAGGCTCCAGAGGTGTTGATGGTATTATCTGACAGAGCTGCAGAAGCTTGATTTTGGAGAAGAGTGCGTAATGTAACCAACTGTTTTCCTGTGCTCTATTTTCTAGATGGAAAGATTTTTCAAGCTTCAGAAAAAAATGGAAGGAAAGTCCTTATTACATCTGAGAGAGAAAATACCTTTTCTGTCAGATGTTCTTTACACTTGTATGCATTTATTGCCCAAAAATTAAAGGGAGAAAATACAAATTATTTAAGATGCAGTATAACCAATATAATTTGTTTCCCTTCCCTAGGATTTATTGTCAGTACTGGGGGAACTTGAAGCAGGTACAAAATTCAAGTTAATTTTAACAATGCTGTATTTAAAGTGAAGCTGCTATAGCCAGTGATAACATAGTAGTATATCACCAAACACAAGCTGGTTTTAAGGGATATAACTCCATTGATTCCAGTGACTCCAGTGAGTGAGTTATCATATTCTTACAGGCCCAAATTCTCCTTTTTGAAAACGGAGTATTTTCTAAATTCTAGCTCCAATTCCATGAAGGCTGATGCATACATAAAAATTAAATACTTGAACAAGTATTTGCAGGAGTAAAGCCTAAGATGTAGCCTACATGAAGTTTAAAATAACATTGTTATGAGAGCTCTAATTTGCATCCAAAATGACGTTGTGGTCAGCATCTTTAAAATGCATGTTTCAAACAGCCTCGACTTTGATAGTAGTTAAGGCCCTCTTGTAGAGTGAAAGGAGACGTCTTCCATGAAAAGCACATGTTTAACAAAAACAGTTTTTTAAATTCCATTCCTATGCAAGCTTCACTTTGTAGCATGCTTAGCTATGCATATGCAAACTTGGAGCTTTTTTTTTCCCCAGCTTGCTCTTCAACAGTAGCATAGTTACAGGTTTAACTTCCACTCTTAGACCGACATAAATTGCTTTATCATTACTATTTTATTTTTACAATCATTCCAACCTAAAATTTCCTCTTGGCAGTGTGGCTTTTTATTAGCCTTTTGAAAACATCGGGTCAGAAAATTCAAACTATAAAGCAGCCATTACTTGGTTATTGATGCTAACCCTTTGATAGGTCTGGGGAAGTCAGGTACATTATGTCTGGGCCTTTGAACATTTTTTCCTTTTCATTTCAGCAAGCAATAACATCAGAGACATCAAGCTAATCCTTGCAGTTTCTAATCAGTATTGCGGACACATTTATTTCAGCAGCTGAGCCTCTCTGCAGCTATTGAGAATTTCAAGTTGAAACGTTAATGATTATAAAAATGTCACTGAGATGACATAGTGCTCCTTTCTGTTGCCTACAGTTTTGCAAGAAAACAGAGTTACTGGAAGTAGCACTTGTTCATCCTGGTGAAGAACAATGCTACTGCAACCATTTTACATGCATAAATTGACCTTTTATAAAGAAACTATCCTAAAGTACTACTAGTCATAGTCAGCATAGATCTGTCTGTTCTGGTCAGTGCCCTCTTTCCTCGTCCTCCAGAAAGTGGCAGATGGCCTTTCTGATTTTGGAGGATCTCATGTTACCCATTTCCTTCCAGAGTGATCTTCCCTGATGCAAGTGATAATCTCAGACCTCAAGACTAGACTTTTCCTGTGGTGTTATTTTTACCTCCCCTAGAGGATATATTTGCTGTCCACCAGACAGATCCAACAGAGAAGGCAGACAGAGTGGAAAGAACCATTGTTTTCTGACTGAACATCTTGAAAGTCAACATTTCTTCTTAGATGATCAGGCTTCACTCTGCTTTCTGTTCCTCCTCTCTTGTGACAGAACATCATGAAGTAACAGTGCAGAAGTTGCTTGAAATTGCTTTTTGAGCTCCATGGAGCTGTTAGGGGTCATACTTTAACCCCCCTCCCCCACAGCAAAAAAAAGCTTCCCTTGGTACAAGCCAGGTTTTTCATGTAGGTCCCTGATTCCCAGAGCTCAGACTCCAAAGAGAATATTAAATCTCGTGATGATTAAAAAAACCCCAATAATATATAAAAATCATAAGACTTGATAATACTGGAAATTTTAAAATTGTTGTCCATTACAGGAGTGCACTAAAGAGTTTAAAAACTTTTCTTCTTTTTGCAGAGAATAAAACCTCTCTCTTCTACCTACAAGACAACCTTGATGCAGAGTGAGGGGAAAGACAGCTACTGATGCTTGAGATATTTAAATGAGGCAGAGCAATTATTCAGTGTCCCTTCTCCTAAAAGCACAATCACTACTAGAGAGGAAATCAAAATAATCATTGGTCAAGATTTCTAAAACCTTTAACGAACCTCAGCGTGTAACTATATTCAAACACTGGTCAAATCTTTTTTGCTTACTAGCTCTTTTATTAACTCCAGACTATTTCAGCACCAGTGGAATTTTTGACCAACTTGTCTGAAAGCATATATCCAAAACAAATAGTTTTTCAAAGTTAATGAGGAGTTATGGAAATGTAGATCCCCCAAACCATTCTAAAAATCCAGCATTTTCATCTATAATCTGTGCTGTTAAAAATATTTTTTTAAAAGTTTTACTAATCACCTCTGCAGTCAAAATCAGCAGCAAAATTATTTTTTACAATTCTGATACAAATTGAGGTAACATCTGCAAAACTTGTTAAGATGATTTATGCCCATCCTGAGCACTGATAAGCAACATGAATATCCTTCCATTACACCTTTATATGAAAAAATCGCCACACACCTGTATACTGGTCTAAATGAATGTCCAGCAAAAGCTGAAAAAAAAAAAATAGTGAGGGTTATCTGCAACATCACAGCTCATTTTGATATCCCAGAATTGGTTAAACTCTTAAAATAGACCTCATGCCTCAGAGTTTAGAAACTTTTAAAGTTTCTGACAGCTTTCATTGATATACTTCTAAATAACCAAGTTGTCTTCATATCATTCATTTTATTGTATTTAATAAACAAGTGGGGTTGAAACTCATGATTTCTGGAAGTGCAAGTCAGATACAATTCTATTAAAATCAATGGGCATTGGTGTTTTATTCCCTTCCACTCTACATTATATACACGGTACAGCAGAAACTGTCTTCATTTTGCCTCTTCTTCTCTTTCTAGATGGGTGATGTGTTTATTTAGTCACCAAATATGGACTTTCCCATTATTTCTGTAAAAAGACTTCACACTTCTCCACAGAATACTCATTTTTATTTCCCAGCCTTTTTTGCAGTAATTGCAAAGGAATATGGGTGCACAAATCTGAGAATCGTATTAATTCTGCCTGGCGATGTTTGCCATTGGCAAAAGTCTGCTATGGATATGCACAAGTTTTCCTTCTCTAGGCAGAGGCAGGGCCAGTTCCCAAACCTCCTTGGCAAAGCACGAGACACACAGACTAGATCTTTCTGGATTCATGCTTGGATCTGTCACTTTTCTGACTTAAAGATGGACCTTGGATTTTTCCCGAGACAGCTACTGTTGGATAGCTTTTTAGGCTAGCACCTTGTTCCTGTGTTCTTGAAACACTGCATTTCAAGTAGGTAAATATATGCATATAGTGACCAACTTTGTCCCCAAACCATTTTGAAGATATTATTTACAGCCTTTCGTTGTTCCAGCTTATGAATTACAGCCTTTTAAAACATTAGCCTTTTTTTTTTATTAGTATGGGATTCCAGTATTAACCTTTGGTTTATTCTTTTCTAAATAAGGAAAAACTTCTTCAACAATGTCAATTCACTAAAGTTTCCAAAAAAATGTTTACTTTCTCATCTTTGCAGTGAAATTAAAAGTCAGTACTAACATAAGAGATAGTTTGCCAATAAATGCAAACTACTTTGGCCTTTCCTGGTCTTTCTAAGACAGCTGACTTCTAGAATAAATGACAGTAGCATTTTCAAAGATGCTAAATTATTCTGATCCTACTGAAGCAGATACTGTCTGGCATGAAGGATCCTAGAACTGGTGAATCCGAACAGACAGGAATACCTGAGTGAGCAGAATTCACCGCTAAAACTGTGATAAAGAGCTTAAGATAAAAGGAGAGATTTATATTGAAATAGAAGCTTACAGTAGCAGATCGGTTTAATTTACCACGTAGTAAGCAAAAAGGCATGTAAAAGGTGGGTAGACAGATTTGACTTGTAGATCGATATTCTGTTGATCTCTGGCCACAAAACAATTCATCTCTGCAATGCAGGGCAAAAGTAAAGGGGAATTTAATGTCAAATCAGTTAACCACAATCTGAAATTGAAAAAGCATGCAGTATTGATAACAATGGTTAGCACAAGTTCCTCCTATTAAGTGATACCATCCAGTGCATTCATTGCAATGTATTAATTACACAGTGCAGTCAGCTTGATCTCCCAGGCTAACACCACAGCAATCAATTGCAGCAGTGGCTCCATCATTCTATTTATAACTACATTTTCTTAGCCGAGTCTGAACTTCTTGGAGAAAAATTTAATTTCAGCTATCTACGATAAGCTCTCTTTATCTGCACAACTCACATTTGGGAGGGAACACAACTGTTCAGGAAATAAATGTAGGCACAATACCATCATTATGTTAATGTACTTCGAAATTCCATTTGGAAAACATCTTTACTTGTCATGTCTCCAGACAACAATCAGTAGACTTTAAAACATATATGCATTCAGTGTTTTGGGTTTTGGTTTTTGTTATTTTGTTTTGGGTTTGTGGGGTTTTTTTTTGGGGGGGGGGTGTTTTGTTTTTTTAAGAAAAAACAGTCTGCGGGGATTGATAGCAAAGGGGAGGATAGTAAACTGGAGAAAAGGAAAAGAAACAAATAATTAAGCTCTTCCAAGAACAGGATATTTTTTTCAGGAACAGACACAAATACTGCATGCATATTCAGTTGATAATGGCAACTATTAGAAAACCACTATGCACTGGTACTAAAAGAATAACTTTGAAATTATAGGAATATTCCAATAGAGTAACATTGTTCTTACGTCTGGGTATCCCCTCAAGTAGTTGAAAACTGATCCCTCATTTAAGAAAAGCCAGACCTAGCCAGTTCTCTCCTGATTCTTTGTAGTTTTACCATGAGTTGCTCACGTGACCAGTTCAAACATTTTTTTGTTCCATTTCAGAGCACAAAAACAAGACTTCTCAGTATTCTTTGTGAAACTGGGGGAGATGAACAGACACACTGACCACCTTGGACTGGAATTTATCTCACTTGAGCCACTTAGCTACCTGGTCAAGAAGTATCACTGAGGTTCAAATACTGCCATGGGACACAGGGGCGCCGCACCATACAGCTGTAAATCAGACCTCATGGCATCAGCTCAGTGCAAGTGAGACCCTCAGTACAGCCACATCCACTTGGATGAATTTGGAACAAAACACCTTCACTGCATCACAGCCACTGCTCTAAACCTAAGCCAGGTAACATCAAGACTCATGAGGTGGGACACCTCATTAGATGTTTGCTGTGAAACTCGTCACTCAAGGCTCTCCCTGTAAACACAGAGAAAAGGGCATTTTTTAAGGTCTGTTTCATCTAATCTATTTTAGCTGCCTACCTTAAGGATGAGACAAGCTAAACCTCAGAAGCTTCTGTTTCTCTCCGCTGACTAAAAGAGGAGGTTCAACAACCAACTTAGGTGTAAATAGTTGTATAAGAAATATGTATTTGGTCAGATAAATGCACTACCTCCTCCTTTCACTGCTTCTCCATGTGTCATACTGCATCCTACTGCAACTTCTCAAGAAAAGTTTCTCCCTATCATATCCTCTTCTTTTTATTAAAGGACCAGTTATTTAACTGCCACCTCTGTCGTTACTGATCCTTAACACCTCTTGAAATGAACAGGACAGGAAAAAAGATTTTTTCAGAGTGGCTAGGAATTCAGGAAGACTTTTTGCATCAGTTAAATGTATTTCATGTTTTGAAACTGCTTCAGACATATCAGTTACATCAGTCTTTAGAGATTAATGAGAAGTTTTTAACCCACCTCTAACTTACTGTTTACATCTATAATCCACTTGAGGAAGAAACATGAAACAGAATTACAGATAGGATACTTGACATTTGCAGTGGAAGACCAGTGGAAAGTAAAAAAGAAAACAGGCAATGTAAGTACATAAAAGGGCAGTAACGTCAATTAAAAATCATTTTTTAATGGACAATTCTTTCAATGTAAATAAAAGTCACAAGATGAACACATACTGCCTCAGCTATTAAAGAGAATATGTACGTTCATGTAGCTTCACTGGGAGAGGCAGAGAAAGAGAAATGTTGAGCCTTCATCATGATCTGCCATTATTGACTGGACAGAATTATTTCATTTTAAAATACTTACCAATTTGGGGAAAACTCTTCCTGAATGAATCACTGCACTAGAAATCAGGGAAGAACTATTTAATCAAGGTCACTGGCCCAAATGCAGGTAAAACCCCAAATCAGTAATTTCTAAACTTCAGTTTTGGCTAATCCATATGCTTAAGTTAATTACTCCTAAATGAATTATTATTGAAATGAAATCAATGCTACTAGTACCTGCAAGATGGGAATATTCTTAAGTACATCTTGCTAGCACAATGATAACATGAGCCTGTACCCACTTCAGAGGCACTTACACCTGAGCCCTGCAGGGCATCCTTTTTACCCCAGTTGCCTCAAAGTGTCAAAGGAGGTGCCGAATGCATGAATACCTCCTCCAAAGTGCTAGAGCAAATGTTACTAGGTGTGTTCTGGAGTCAAACAGTGACAGAATTAAAGAGACAGAATAATGCATTACCCAAGTAATCGTGTTACTCAGCCAGCTCTCAGCAGAGAGCAATGCCAAACAAACTGTTTTACACCAGCTCTTGGTGGATAGTCAGTGGCAATTAGCTCATCAGTGGTTACAGTCAACATAGTCTTCAAAGCACCTACACCCATACCTCTGCCAAAGCAACTTTTGAGTCAGATATACACAGGGGATGATCTGGTCACAGAAGAAACAGCCAGAGCAAACAGTCCAAATTAAAACCCATCTCCAAAGTCTCATTTTTAGACTAGATCTCATTATTACTTCCAAGTTCTTTCCTTTGAGGATGCAGTATGAGCTGGAGACATCAGAAAACATGTGGATGGTTCAAATGTTCAGTAAAACTAACCAATGGACAGTAGATTTCTATTCTCCCAACTGTGTACCAAACTCTTAAAACATTTGGGGTTAGATTCTTGGCTGCTGTAAATCTGAATAGCTCTACTTAATCCCATAGAGGTGCACCCAATTACACCCATGAAACAATCTGACCTCCTTCAGTTATGAGAGTTTGCCTGCATATCACTCAGGTCAGAAGCACTCCTCTATTTTCTTGGTTTCTGCCTTTTAATGGCTGCACTTTGCCCTTTTAGCCAGAGGGAGTCAGCAAGTGAATTCAGAGCAATCTATTATTTTTGAATATGAATCATGTTTATGTCCCATCAACCCAGCAACATTTCCTTTTACACTAATGAGCCATTAAAATCTGTGTTAGAGGATCACTAATCTTTCAAGAGGTTAACACGTAGCTCATTGAATTCTAACACTTCCATGACAGAAGTGGGAATTTGGGAACAGAGCACATTTTAATAAAAAGAAAAGGAAACACACATACAAAGAGAAATGCGTTGTCAAGACTTGGGAGGGCCTGTGTTGTTATTTCAGATATTTATACTGGAATAAAAGCTTTCACTCTGACCCCATTCTTTCCACTGTTTTGCCCTGCAATGACATCAGTCATTTGACATGATTGCAGTCTTAAAAATGCACAGTATCATAAGGTCAAAGATGGGGCAGAGAAGCAAATGTTAATAGCAATGACCCATAACAACAGCACCTTGTAAGAGGCATCTGCTGCGTATCTGCCAGGCAATGGGCATGGACAGAGGGAGGCCCACTTTGGCAGAATCAGAAAAGCCCACGTCATCAAGTGACGCCCTGGTAGACTTAGGGGGTGAAGCTGGTGCTCAGCCTCTGTAACCTGAGTCTTAGCCACCAGGGACAAAAATCTCTATAGTGCAAACATGAAGCTCAGAGAGGTTACACAGTCCGAGAGTACAGCGTGGGAAATGCATACACCCTCAGCAATTACAGCAGTGTGCAGTGAGAAAATTGAATCCTCTGCAGAGATAAAGGTGGAATGCACCCTTCCTTTCAGTGGAGGAAAGGGAGTTTAGGTCTCCAGCCCTCTCTTTGTGTTAATAGCTGTTTGTGCCCTTGGTGACCTCAGCAGGCATATTTATCAACAGCCAGTGAAAAAAACAGCCTCCTGGTCACAACATCCCACATCAAGCTGTATGCACTGAAACCTCCTTTCTCAACTCCAGTTATTGCTGCTTCAGCTACATCTCGTCCTTTGAGATGGACCTTTACATTCTAGCTCATCTGTGAGACTGACCAGAATTATCCACAATATACAAAAGGGTTCAGGATACCCAGCCACGCTGCACAGAGCATAGGAAAACTGAAAATCAGGTAGGTTTACCAACAACTCTCTGCTCTCTACAGTAACCTGTCAGCACCGCTACTCTGTGGCAAGTGACAGCAACAGGAAATAATGGGATGCTCTCTGCTCTGTGCACTGCTGGGACCCAGTAACATAGTACTTCCTTTGTGGTACCAGAGAAGCTACCTAGACCACAGAGATAAATTCTCTAAAGGGTCTGCAAAACATTAGCACCTTCTTTCTGAAACGTTTGGAAAAACACTGAAAAATAATGTAGTGATCTCCTGCTGCCTGTAGCTGACATACGATTCGGTGAGCTCTGCAGACCCATGCAGAACAGAAGCACCTGTATGTTTCCTGCTACTGCTGTTCTAGCTTGGCTGTATCACTGTAGCAAAGTAACAAAACACATACCGAACATGAAAATTGACTGTGGCTGTTACGGAGATTACATTAATATATTATACACAGTATTCTCCCTCAAACTTTCAGCTCACGAATTTATCCGTTAGCAGATCATGGTTTTCACAGTAGTCCAGTAATCACTCAAAGTTCTTTGTAAAATCATAGAATCTTATAGAATCATAGAATGGTTTAGGTTGGAAGGGACCTTAACGATCATCTAGTTCCAACCCCCATGCCATGAGCAAGGACACCTCCCACTAGACCAGATTGCTCAAAGCCGCATCCAACCTGGCCTTGAACACTTCCAGGGATGGGGCCTCTACAGTTTCCCTGGGCGACCTGTTCCAGTGCCTCACCACCCTCATAGTAAAGAATTTCTTCCTGAGATCTAATCTAAATCTACCCTCTTCCAGTTTGAAGCCATTACCCCTCGTCCTATCACTACAAGCCCTTGTAAAAAGTCCCTCTCCAGCTTTCTTGTAGGCCCCTTTCAGATACTGGAAGGCTGCCATGAGGTCTCCCCGGAGCCTTCTTTTCTCCAGGCTGAACAACCCCAACTCTCTCAGTCTGTCCTCATAGCAGAGGTGCTCTAACCCTCTGATCATCTTCATGGCCCTCCCCTGGACCTGCTCCAACAGGTCCATGTTCTTCTTATGTTGGGGGCTCCAGAGCTGGACACACTATTCCAGGTGGGGTCTCATGAGCGCAGAGGGGCAGAATCACCTCCCTTGACCTGCTGGCCATGCTGCTTTTGATGCAGCCCAGTCGTTCTGGGCTGCAAGTGCATATTGCTGGCTCATGTCCAGCTTTTCATCCACCAACACCCCCAAGACCCTCTGTGAATAGCAAATTAAGCGTTCAAAATAGGAATGGTTTTGACTGGATGGTGAGCACAGCTTCTCAGTTTCCAAACCACCTGAGTGCAACTCATTCCAGGCACTCATCAGAAGTAACTGGATGTTTAACTTCTCAAAACTCTCTGTAATTTTATGGCACAGCCCAATTTATGCAGGAGCAAAATAAACCTGTCTATGTTATAGAATAGAGACAAAAAAAGCATCTCTTCAAAAGCCCCTGCATGCACTCTCCATATGGGCATGGCAGTGACCAGTGAAGTAGAAAGACACGTCTGTCCTGCTGCTGTCTCTCAGTTTCCTTGGGTAAGGAAAGGCAAAATACAAGAACAGTAAATAGATCAAAAGTCCCAGAAACTCATGAAGGAGAAAGGAGGAGAAGATTTCTCTCAGAGAAAGAGAGAAACAAGATGGGGTTATAATAAAGCCTATAAAATCAAAGCAGGATAAAAGAGGGTGGAGTATGCTTTCTGGTTCAGAGAACAGTGTCATCAAACATGTGGAGAGCACACCTTCCCTCACCGTGCAGCCAGGATGGCTGAGAGAAGAGCCCAGGGCTTCAGAGGCCCCTTTTGGTCTGTGTGCAGGACGTGACAACAGCGCAGTGCTCTTTGCCTCTGCCTCCAAGTAAAACCACAAGTCATTGTTTCTGCAAATGTCCTAGCAAAGGGACATTAAATGAATACACATGAATATTGAGAACGAGTCCTTTCCAGTAGTTGCCCAGTTGCTGTGACGACATTGTATTGCTGCTAAACAGCTCTAGTGAATCTTTGCCAGGTGCACAAAACAATGAAAAGAATTTGAAAAAAACACTAATGAATTAAAATAAAATAAACCCTCAATACTGAACAGGAGTCAAAGCATTTTTTCATCTTTTATAAGAGAAAACGAGACCACTTTGCAAGCAGAAACACCCTCTGTTCCTTGGGTTTTGCAGAAACATTTTCCACAAAGCAAGCAGGAATTTCAGCCATTTCTTATCAGTAACTGGAGCTGACTGAATCATTCAAAGAACACCTGTTTAAAAAACATCCTACATCATATTGTAGACTTCAGTGAAAAAAGTATTAAAAAAATCCAGTTACAGCTGGATGTCTAAGATAGAAAGCTAAGGAGAAACAACTTTCTGTGGTTTAATACTGTAGCTAATTTTATCAAACCAACTGGCCACTTTGGTTGACACACACTCTCCTAGATATTGAGGTACAGCCTTCCCAGTATTTGGAAACTGAATATGGTTAAGTATCAAAGGATTATTTAAGTGTATTTCACTCTAGCTGACATTACTGTTGGAAGACTTCACCTTCAGTGTCACTGCAACAATGATAAATCATTTGACTATTTGCTCCTCATTAAGCAATTGTTCAAATGCTATGCTTGCTCCTAGACTTCAAATGCTACCAAAAATTTTAAGAAAAAAAAGCCAAAAAAAAACTTGAAAAAAAGGATATAGAGAAGAAAAAAAAAAAAAAAAAAAGCAACATAGGTGTAATCTGTCCAGATTAAAAACAAATGTGGTGAGCTGGTAACAGTTTACAGTGCAACTCCATAAACGGATGACATAAAGAAGAATAGTGTCAATTGTTTGTCAAGTGTGAATCTATATGCACTATGTTCACGCTGCGGTTAAGGAAATTTAAGATTAACTATTAAGAATACACTTGTAACTGCAAGTATAGCTTTTACTGAAATAGAAGCATCGAGACCTTCTTGCCCCCCAACAAAAAAAGAAATCCTGACCCTTATATTACTTTTGAGATAGTTTAGAATGCCTAAAGCAGTTTTTCTGTGATTCCAGCAAATGGACTAAAGGAGACCCACAGCTGCTTCAAGCCCAGACACCTCCATTTACTCACCCGCCTCACTTATTGGGACTGTTGCAGAACAGGCTGGGTCTGTATTTCATGTATTGGCACAATACAGAAAATATTCCAATTTACAAAAAGTTATTAGATGTTTATCAGAAGCATGAGACAAACAGACTTGAGAGGCATGCCATAAATGAGCAGTCATTCCATGTAAATAAGCTAAAGCCAGAACAAACTATATGATCACAGAATCCAACCTCCTCTGTAACGCTTCCAATAGTTCTTTTTCCAATTATTTACCCAGAAGAAACACATCCACCAAGAAAGTGGCCAGACTCTTAATATTCAAAAAAGATGAAGAACCCACCATTCCTTGTGGCAGTTTGTCCCAGCCCCTCACCGCTTTTATGGTCAGAAACACAAACCTTTAAACGAAGCGGCTTTCACTCGCAGCCTCTGGTTCTTGCCTCTTCCCTGCATCACTAATATTGGTCCTCCTCTGAAGGTGTCTCCTTGTCACTGTTTGTTTTGAAACCATGAGTAACATCCTGTTATTACCCGCTTAACTCCTGCAACATGTTTGAAATTGGAATTTAACAGTGAGCACAGGTGTTCAGTTTTACTCAAGAGCAAGCCACCGGGAGACAGATACTCAGAGCCCTGGCCACACGCACCATCAGGGGTCCCTAAGAGAAGGAGCTCTGAAACCTCAAGCTATGACCACCAGCATTAAGGCCCTCAGCAACCAACAGGCAGTTTTTAACCCTGAGGTCTCCCTCTTGCGGACACCCCTGGATTTTGCAGAAGAACAGCTAGCTAAGTTTCAAAGCACCATCACTCACCCGCTCACTGTCAGAGCCAGGACATACGAGACAAATGTGGCTTTGGGCAAGAACGCTAATTGGAAGTATGTAATTTTGTCAAATTTTCCTGCTTTTCATGGAAAAGATACCAATGAGGAACCGAAAGAGATAACAGCAACTGCACTGGACAGCAGAGGGGCATTAAGAGTACTAGACAGAGTCTGAAACCATCTACTTTCAAATTAATGATGCATATACTTTCTTCAATTATAATTATTCTCATAGTTCTCCAATACCCCTGCCAAAGCACCGTTGGGTTACAGTGGTGTTATGTTTGGACACTGGTATTCCATCCTATTGTAATTATTACTTCTTATGCTTTTTTCTAATAATGCAGATAGAGCAGGCATTCCTAGTTTATAAAATTCAGCAAATAACTGCATTTTCGGGGGGAGGGGGGGAAGAAAAAGACCCACAGTACTGGGGGGAAGCACAG
>VFFE01009189.1:781274-818593 GCA_008921705.1 Burhinus oedicnemus | reverse complement strand
CCCTCAAGCTTAGTGTGCATCAATAAACAGAATAAAACTCACATGTGATTTGCTAGAAAGTAATTTAAGTGAATATTGTGACAATTAAGAATTTTCAGGGGTTTTAATTTTTATTATGATGGTAAACCTGAATAAAGAAAGTAACTTTGTGATTTAAAGCTGCTTAGAAATGACTGATTGGATGTTTTGCCCCAGAATCTATGCTGTGGAGCGGTGAGTAAGGAACCTCTACTTCATGAACAGCAATTCATTTTGAGTTTCTTACATTGTTCTACTTTTCATTATACATCCCATTTGATACTAAATGTGATCTACTTCTAAACAGAAATATTTTCTAAAAGATTGGTTCCAACAACTAAGTTTTTTTACCTCAGTGAGTGGCAAGTGACTAACAAAATACATCTCCTATATATACGATTACACACAACATTACAAAATAGATATTGCTACTTGAAAAGTTCTTAATGTTTCTTTAAAGTCTCCCAGTTCTTCATTCTTCAGTAGTTCCAAAAGTTCATTAATTTTCCCGAGTCCCAGCTGGTTCTCATCGTTCCGTTTCAGTTCCTCTTCTGAAGTTGTAGCTTATGTATAAACAATCTCCATCAAAGTCCTCCTATAGACTTCTCAGGAAACTCAGGATGTTACATTAACTTATGCTTACTCTATGTCTCTTCTTAATATCTAACCTTTTATAAATTGCTTACTGTGGATTAATCACATTCTACATACACTATTCTGTTGATTCAGCTTGACTAGGTTTTAGGCCAGCCTTGGTCAGGAGTGTACAGAGGATAAATGAGCAGCACTTACATAAGTCTCAAAATATTGTTTTAAGCACCTACATTCTATTAATCAACCTTACACAATTTCATCTATTCTTTAACCATTCTATAATTATTCTCAAAATATATTAAAAGTCTAACAAGGCCTAAGTTACTTGAATCACTCAAAAGCTTATTCCTTTTACAGGAGGTGTCTGAATCTTTCATAGATTTGAGCGTTAATATTTCCCTATATCAGTTCCACCTGAAAAATAATCTGGTTCTTCTCTTTGAACCCCCATATTCCATCACAACCCCTTGAAACCAGTGGCCAAAAATTGTGCATGAGGTACAATACTAACCTGATGCAATTCATAAAAAATGACAACAAGGATGGATTTCTAACAGCAGCGAGGTAGCCCAAAAGCTTGGATCTTGACAATGGCATCAATCAACCATGAAAAAAATGGAAGTTATCACTTTTTACCACACAGCAAATTTTGTAAAAAATCTATAGAAACAGTAAAAGAAAAAAGAGCACAGAGATGCACTTGGCACATCTAAAAGAGTACCTGGTAGACTTTCAGACGAATTTGGAGTTGGCTTAGCTCTTTGCAAATAATTCATTTTTAGTCACTTCAGCTTTTTTTTTCTTGTTTTTTTTTTATTTTGTATAGCACTCTAAATACATTTTCAAAATCTTCATATTCTTTAAGAGAATTACATTCGTTCAACTTTTTTTAATTTCCGGTTTTCTGTTCTTAG
This sequence comes from Burhinus oedicnemus, assembly GCA_008921705.1. Taxonomy (NCBI): domain Eukaryota; kingdom Metazoa; phylum Chordata; class Aves; order Charadriiformes; family Burhinidae; genus Burhinus; species Burhinus oedicnemus. Next base: position 817,067 of record VFFE01009189.1, on the reverse strand, counting down.
CCAATTGCAGACAGCAAACCTCTAGCAAATCTATTGCCTGCCACTTTGGTTTAGGTTAGTGCTATTTGCTGATGCTCAGACAAGACAGGTAGAAAAATATTCAGCATCGTTCATGCATTTTGAGGATTCCCATTTAATAATCAGCATCTTAAATCCAATGGATAAGAAACTGACAGAAATAACTAAAATGAATAGACAAATCACCTGGTCCAACCTCTAAGAATAAACAATGATAAACTTTCAAAAATAGTTGAAAGTCCACTGAAACATGGCTTTTTAGAAGCCACTGTGTAAATGGCTTTGCATACTTATGGTAACATAAAATAATAATATCTTATAAGCTACAAAGAAAAAATACACTGTGGCATTATAGGTTGTCAGGGTGAATATTAAAATTCATGCTTTCCTTTCACATAACAGTACCATATAAATCTGAAGAAGAGGAAGTATATATTTATACATATTTTTTAACATTTTTCTTAGCAGAGATTGCTCAAAATGATTTTTTTTCATTTATTTTTCCCCTCAATTGTTTTCTGGGGGTTTTGTTTCGGTTTGGGTTTTTTATGTTGGTTTACACCGGTGGTGTCACAATATCCTGAGAATCTGGGACACAGAGCAAAGCACTATTAAAACCTTTTAGTAAGGTTTCCCTTTCATGACACTGTGGCTCATCAGCATTCCCATTCAGCAAAATAATTAAGTGGGTGACTAAACTTAGGCTTGTACGGGGTTTCAATTTGAAGATGGATGCTATAGGGTTTAAAATAAGGCTCAAAACATTTTTCAGATTCAGGTTTTCATTAGTTTCACCATATTCAAGGTATGCTGTAGTACAGTGCCACAGAAGAGTGCCCAACAGTAATGTAATCACAGCCACCTCAGAACATAGGCATGGAAAATCTGTAAATAATGACAATGCTTTTTATTAGTCCAAACAGTATAGCTGGAAAACTAGGAAAGATGAAGAAGGGCTTTTATGGACAATCCCCTACAATTGTATGGCTTGCCAGTGTGGTAGAATTTCTGCCTGCCTTGAGTGGTTAAGTAGTGAGAAAACTATGGTGACTTGGATATCACTTAAGGGGGTGCAAGCAACTACAGCCCAGGAACTAATATTAGCTGAGCAATATGTATGAACTCTTTTTACAAACTACATTTGGCTTTTCTTTGCCTATGCAGAAAGTTTCAAAATTTGTACTATCAAATTGTTTTATGCATCTTGTAGAATTTATACTACGAATGCCACTTAGCATTCAATGATAAGACACTTTGCAACTGAGGTAATTTTTAATATCTGTTATAAAGCTATAATAGAAACAGATTTTAGTATCTTTCCTATTTCTATTTCACTGCGAATAAAGTGAATTTTGCCATGTCTAACCTTTGGCAGTGTCTTCCTGCTGTCATCCATAAAGCAGAGAAAGCTGCATAGGACAGCTCCATATTCTCTAACAATAAAGATTACCAAATCATTGCACAAAAGACTGAAAAATAACCCCAACAACTAACAAGTCGCAGTAAACTCTAGCAGCAAGATGAGCTTTGGAAAAATCCCACTTATGCTTGAAGAACTGGGATTGCAACTTTTTATACATCATTTGTCTTGACTTCTAGGAGACCATCCATGTACTGAATCTCAGGGAGAGCACAAGAAACATTACTAAATTGCACATTGTTGGGGCTTTATATGATATACAGGGAACTTTATACAGAAATGTTGAATGTAGAGGACTAGAATTTAAGTCTGTGAGGTACTTGACACAGCTTTTGTACTGATGTGTCTTATCATCCATTTCGCACCTTTGAACTTGCATGTATTAGTCTTTAAAGCAGCCGTCCTGAAGTCTGCCAAACTCAGAGGGCCCTGAGAATTTAATAGGTTATACTTCCTATCTTAGAATCATAGAACCATAGAATCGTCTAGGTTGGAAGGGACCTTTAAGGTCATCGAGTCCAACCATCAACTTAACACTGCCAAAACCACCACTAAACCATGTCCCTAAGCACCATGTCTTTTAAAGACCTCCAGGGATGGCAATTCCACCACTTCCCTGGGCAGCCTGTTCCAATGTTTTATAACCTTTTCAGTGAAGAAAGTTTTCCTAATATCCGATCAAAACCTCCCCTGGTATAACTTGAGGCTGTTTCCTCTTGTCCTATCACTTGTTACTTGGATAGCAAGTTCTTGATAGATGAACGCAACTTGATTAGAAAAGGTACTAGAGCACATAAGGCTACGAATTAGGTGCCCAAATACCTTTGAAAATCTGTCCCCTGCACTGTCTGTGTATTTTAATTTAGATACTTACTTACATACATACTGTCTGGGACTGGGACAGTGATGGTTTTGCTAAGTGCGGCAACATCATTTCCAAAAAACCAGTCATGCTAAACTGTATAGAAGGACGGAGTAAGGAACCTCTACTTCATGAACAGCAATTCATTTTGAGTTTCTTACATTGTTCTACTTTTCATTATACATCCCATTTGATACTAAATGTGATCTACTTCTAAACAGAAATATTTTCTAAAAGATTGGTTCCAACAACTAAGTTTTTTTACCTCATTTAAGGGCAAGAGTTTGATCTAACTGATCTTCTGCAGTCCTTTTGCCCTATTTTTTTGGATGCCTACCCTGTCTTCAAAGAATTTTCACTTCAGTTTTGCATACTAATAGCAGATGAATTGATTCATGAACTAAACCAACGATCTTTGACTCAAAAGAGAGCCAAATTCATTACCCTTTTGAATCTTGAGTAGAAAACTAAGTGCACAACAAATTTCTTCATGGAAAATACTGTAGAAGCTAGGTTGAGAGAAAGAAATAACATTTATGCTTAGTGGGTCTTACAGAGCTTGCAATGACAGACTCTTTCTGTGCTAGTGGGAAAAGCTTGAGATGATACTTTACATTAATTAAACTTTAAAGACTTCCTGGTGGATCATGCTGCTGCTCTGTGACTTATCAGTCAAGAACACAATAGGTCATAATTTTTAAGAAATTGTCATGATGGGAGAAGTTCCCACTTTTGTATTTATTAATGGCTTTTCTTCTGAATATGAACGCATGCCAATACATTTAATATTCTTTGCTCCAATTCAAACTGTTTCACTATTTGCTCAATTCAGACACAAGTAAGGGCAGAAGTAAATGTAATCCCAAAGTGCCAAAACCAGGTATCAATTCACTGTAACTAAAACGAACACACTGCAGATCTCATAACTTCCAGTATGATTATTAGACTATTAGGCAACATTTCCCATTATGTAATTAATTTCATCTTGCTTCATATTTCCCAAGGAGTAAAAAGAAAGTAAGAATATTTTTGACAAAGAGTATTTCACACTTATGCATACTAGAAATTACCAGAGGAAAGAATCACACTATGATTAGGATTAGGTTTTGTCTAAAGCTCCAGGCATGGCACATAAAAGGCTGTAGTTGTAATACGTGCTGCTATGCAAGTATGAAAGATTTATTTCACACCACAGTAGTCGTTACCCCTCACTTACACAATGAGCACCACCTCCTGATCATACTGCCTCACCCTTCTCCTATAGCTATGAAATAATTTAACACAGTGATATTCTCTTATTCCCGTCATTCTGTAGCAATATACCCTAAGTAATTCCAACTAATAGTTCTTTTGGTTTGGGTTTGGTTTAAGTTCTGTTTTAAACCTGGATATTCTCATTATTCATAAATCATCCAGTGCTTTCTGTTTGCTCCTGAATGTTGAGCTTCAGTACATTTTGTGGAAATGACTTACACTGGTGGTTCACTTTCCTATCTACTTTTTTTAATATCAGCTTTATTGTTCACATGTCTGCAGCTATGCTTGCTTGAGCGTCTCTGAAAGTCCTGTGAATTTGGAGTCAAACTCTGAAAATTCTCCCCAGAGCATGAGATTAGGCATCTACAGGTTGGGGACAGAATAAATTATACACAAGAGCATTATATTCTTCTCCTGTAAATAATAATGCTACACGCATGAGAGAGAAAGTAGCTTATTAATGTCATCTGAAGTCTAAGAGTTTTAAGAGATAGTCCAACCTGGTATCATATTCTATTCTTCTTTTATGCTGAACAGACTGTCTTCTCTGATGTAATGCTGCCAATCTGCCCTTCCCATTTTCTCTTACAGCCAGACTAATTTTTATGTATCTCATGCCCTTTGGGTCTAAATCTGCTTAGTAGTACTTAGAAGCCAAGTTTCTAGGTGCCTTTGAAATGCTGGGGAAGAGAAAGCCAGACAGATTGTCCAGGGTTCCATTTACCTTGTATCTATTTTAAAAGAACCTTAAATCAAGGATTTAAAGCACCCTTGTTAATTACTACTTGCTATAGTTAATTATAGGACAAGATGGCAAAACAGCCTACTGAGTCATTTGGATACAGAACTTGCAAAGATTTGATTTTCTGCAATGCTATGTCTTGAATTACAAGTTGAACAAAAAATTCAAATCTCTGATCTGCATTAGTTCAACAGTACAGCCTTTGGGTTCAGGTCTAATACCTGTGTACACAGGATAATCATCTCCTGCCTTCTAAGAATTTTGTGAACACTAACTAGATACTGTTTATATAACTTTTCAAAAATACACAGTGCTATGTGACTGGCAAGTATAACTTGCCAGTTACAGGATAGAAGGCCCAATAGCTACAGTATTACTGTGGGATATGGAAACAGAGAATTTAATTCCCTACTTTAACACGTATTCCCTGTGTGACACACGGCAAGTTACCTAGTCTCAGTGATGGCCTCTATACTTAACCTGATCTGCCTGGTCACAGTAATGTCACATGCTCATATACTCTGGAGACCTGATTCCAGGTAACTACCTTGTCCTTGTAAGCAACCAGATGAGCACTGACTAAAAATCCCACCTTCCCTTGTAAATGGTAAATCAGTCCCTTCTACGAAGAATTTTGGGCTCTCTTACATGCGTGATATTACTCCTGTGATGTCACTGCGATGGCAGGCAAGAAATATGAAAATAGCCAGATACATGCTGCTGGGGTGGATCTGCTGTCACTGCAGACAAGGGTGCCTTTGGATGCACTTTACAAGGCAGAAGGTACTAGAGATTTTCTGACCGTGTGCAGCAGCTGGCTTACCCTAAATCTGGCCCTTGCATCACTCCTTCTGGTGAGTAACATTGTGAGTTGGTGAATCTGCTTTCAAAAAACAGTATACACAGAGCCTATGTTTTCCAGTTCTCCTCCTGTAAAACAATGGCAGATTATAATTAATAATGCCTAACAGAGGTTATATGAACATATTTTGAAAACGGCTCAGATACTATTTTAGATGGAGACTATAAGTATATATTACTGACTGTAATTGCATCAGTTCCATGTAGTATATTACATAAAATATAATAAAGGCATGATAATTCATTATTATTTTTAGTACTAATAAAAATAACTATAGACAGTTACAATGTGCTATGTGTAAATATAAATATTTGCATAATGATCCAAGAGGAAATCTAATACTTCTGAAATGCATCCAGAGAGTGTCATCTCTAAAACATTCAGGTAATAACCCTTATAGTTGGTAGAATCAGATCTCCAACTTCTGTATGTATGTTCTTAAAACCCTAAAAACATAGACACCAAAACCATAAACTTGATTACAAAAAGAATACAGTAAACTGTCTTTTTCCCTTCACTTGGACAGCTAGGGTCCAGCTGGGTTCATCCATGAAAGCTTTTCCACATGCAGAAAGATTAAGTCTCAGAATAATAAAAGATGAATCACTGATGATTTCATGAACTGAAGACAGGAGAGGATGGCTACAAGGTCTTCATTAAGCTGGTGACAGGCATCTAACTGATCAGATAATAAATCCACAAAACCAAAGTTTGCAAGGCCCTGTTCTTTAGAAAATACTTAATTTATCAATGTTAACCCAACATAGGGGCCTGTTACTAATCACATTAGTTCGACTGACTGTGAATTAGCCACACATATTTGGCTAAGGGAATGGTAATGCACTGTGCTGAATATGGTTGCTCTATTATCAAAGGATTAATGGCCTGATTGACAGACCACTGAAATGAGCAAAAAAAAAATCCCTTTGGTTCGGTTGGGATTTGGATTAAATACTAACAAAATACGTATTGAGAAAATCAGTTATATATGATTTTGTCTTGGTCCATAATTAAATTGAATTTTATATTTCTTCCTCTGTAGATCACTGCTGATAATTTATAGGAAGATACCAAAGAACTACTTTTCTTATGTTTTTTAGAGCAGAGCTCATTTTGCAGCAGATGACACATGAAGAAAGAGCTGGACCATGTAAAGGTGTATTGGGTTTGCATGGCAAGGTTTTGGTAACAGGGGGCCTACAGAGGTGGCTTCTGTGAGAAGCTGCTAGAAGTTTCCCCCATGTCCAACAGAGCCAATGCCAGCTGGCTCCAAGATGGACTCAGTGCTGGCCAAGGCCGAGCGCATCAGCGACAGTGGTAGCGCCTCTGGGGTAACATAGTTAAGAAGGGGGAAAAGTTGCTGCAAAACAGCAACTGCAGCAGTCAGAAGAGAAGAGTGAGAGCATGTGAGAGAAACAACTTTGCAGACACCAAGGTCAGTGAAGAAGGAGGGGGAGGAGGTGCTCCAGGCACTGGAGCAGATTCCCCTGCAGCTCTTAGTGAAGACCATGGTGAGGCAGGCTGTCCCCCTGCAGCCCATGGAGGTTCATGGTGGAGCAGATATCCACCTGCAGCCCATGGAGGAACCCATACCAGAGCAGGTGGGTGCCCAAAGGAGGCTGTAACCCCATGGGAAGCCCGTGTTGGAGCAGGCTCCTGGCAGGACCTGTGGACCTGTGGAGAGAGGAGCACACGCTGGACCAGGTTTGCTAGTAGGGCTTGTGACCCCATGGGGGACCCACACTGGGGCAGTTCATGAAGAACTGCAGCCCATGGGAAGGACTCACATTGGAGAAGTTTGTGGAGGACTGTCTCCCGTGGGAGGGACCTCATGCTGGAACAGGGGAAGAGTGTGAGGAGTCCTCCCCCTGAGGAGGAAGAGGCAGCAGAGACCACGTGGGGTGAACTGACAGCGACCCCCATTCCCCATCCCCTGCGCCACTCAGGGAGAGGAGGTAGAAAAAATCAGGAGTGAGGTTGAACCCGGGAAGAAGGGAGAGGTGGGGGAAAGGTGTTTTAAGATTTGTTTTTATTTTCTCATTACCCTACTCTGTTTTGATTGGCAATAAATTAAATTAATTTCTCCCCAAGTCGAGTCTGTTTTTGCCTGTGATGTCTCCCTGTCCCTATCTCAACCCACCAGACTTTTGTTCTGTTTTCTTCCCCCTGTCCAGCTGAGGAGGGGAATGACAGAGCGGCTTTGGTGAGCACCTGCCATTCAGCCAGGGTCAACCCACCACAAAAAGCAATCAAATATAACCACAAGACAGGAATTTTCAGTTGTCTAGGGATTGCTGTTTTCCTTTAATCTAAAAGAAGTGATATACATTACGAGCCATATAATGAAGATGAAAACATAACGATCCCCAGTATAAAACCAAGTTGTTTTTCAATTACATTAAAGCTCATTATAAATTCATCTCTTTTACAACATGTTTTACAGAAATCAAAAAGCTTCATGAGAAAGCTTTATGGGAACATGATGATGGCACAGCATTCTGATCCTGAATCACATCCTTTTCTTTAATGAATCAAATATAGAGTAGAAAAGACAAAGTAAAATACCAAGAAAGAATTAAGGCACTAAAAATAAGTTCACCAAAGACTAAATGGGAATAAAATGAATCAAACCTTTAAATGTCATCTTATTAAGTAGATGAATGCCATGCAACAGCTGCCTTAACCAAAAAGACTGGAGAAAATATCAGAAAGGCCAAGCATGGGGATCTCAATATTTGGAAAGTTTGCCCTTTGTACCTTTTAGACGGCAAATGTGGGGGATGAAGGGGCAACACTCAAAGGCTGGGAATACAGCCTCTCAGCACAAAAAGAGCAAAGGGATAAAGGGAATGCAAAAGATAACAGCATTTGGATAAAAGCCAATCATATAAAGATATCAGCACAGAATAATAGAAGAGACTGGCAGACATCCCAAATCAATTAAGGAAGATTACTACAGCATAGCCCAATATACTTGCCTTCAGAAAGCCTAAGATATGGATAACGAAGTTTGAGAATAGCTACAGAAAGAGGAAGAAAATGTGAATTTGGGGAGGTAAAAGGAAAATGAAGGAAAAGTTAATTAAAAATCAAAGGAAGGCAAAAATGTATTGTGATCTCACTAAGTCTGTATGACCTACACAGGATCTCAAATTACCGATTATAGACTGTACCTAAGACAGTAACTCAGCGGGTGTGGAACATACTGAGATACATCATCCTGCAACCAGGTAGACTGTCACTTGAGGTTCAGTACTCCTGAAAAGATACAAATTGGTGTAAGCTCCCAAGAGCTTAACCTACTCAAACTGTGAGATATTCTTACCAAATCAGGCATGTCTAACATGATGGATTTCCATTTTTTAAATGAATAATGTTTAATGGACACCAACAAAAACCTACAAATAAACTCCTGCTCCTAAATCAGTTCTGGTTGTAAATAAGCCCAAGGCCATTTTCATCAGTCCCTCAGGGAGGGAAAAATGATCGCCTTGGCTATCTTAAAACTCGTGATGAAGGTAGAGTAACCCGTAAATGCTGCACATGCTAGTTCAACATGCATTAATAATCGGTTACTTGGGCTACAGCTAATAATTACTCATTTGGACTACAGCTGATAGCTGGCAATCACATTGAGACTGTATCTGAAAATACAGATCAATTGACAGGAAGTAAAGCTATTAAAATAATATACAGTTCAACTTTTATGAATAATAAACTATCATTCCTGATTCAGTTCTTTAAACCATAGCTCCTTCCACTGCAATTATGGACTGAATTCCAAGCTAAGAAAGCACATCTTCCCTGGATTCAATTTTTTCTTTGTGCTTCTCAAATATCTAATATAAGAGCAATGCTTCTCATTTTTCATCTAAATCTCAATTTACACTATTTAAAGGGTAACAGACTTAGAAGGGAATTGTCAGGCAAACAGAAATTGTCCCTTACACTTCATTTGCTTTTTCTTCTGTGCCTTCTGCAACAGAATTTAGAAGAATGCATTATTACTCCTTCTACAGAGAGTTATTATCCTTATTTTGTTTATGAAAACACTAAGAAAATATGACATAAAAATGGTTAGACTGTAAATCATAGATTGGCTACCTGCCTCAGTCACAGAGCTAGCTTACCAGAACTGAGCTCCTTTTCATCACTGACTAGATATGATGACGAACATAAAATAGGGTCTCTCTCTTCCGCAAATGTACCAGAAGACTCTGTGTGTGTGCAGGTGCGTACAGCAAATTACTCTAACAAGCAGTAAATAACCACTACTGTGTGGATAGGTAAAAGTGTCAGCTGTAAGAATACAGTCAAGATAAGCATGTAAGTTCCAATACAGAATCTTACACAAACACCACTGTTTTCAATTACATAAATAAATTCCTTCTCTGTTAAAACTGTGAGGTTTGATCAGAAAGTATTGTTTGAATGCTTTCGTAAAATCTGCAGTAAACCTCTGTTATCTCTTTTTATCCAAGGAAGAGCCTGAACATCTCGCCCTCTACAAATTGTTCTTTACAGATTTCAGTGACTCGGCTGATTTTGTTCCAGATTAGTTTACTTTGACATCTGACTGAAGACCAGAGCAGCAGCTTCTGTGGTCCTGGAGTTTTAAGCAAGGATATTTCTTTCATAGGTAAACATTTGTGGGTATCTTTACTGGAGTTTTTGCTTGGTGTCAGATTTGCACCAACACCATGGTGTGCTCAGTCTAAAACAGCTGTCTGTGTATACCAGTCACTGTGTGGCATGTCACTTTTCAACCATGCAGATTTGCACAGGGTAAATTCACGTGTCAGATTGCTAAATACAATTAATTCCCATTGCCATTGACTTTTGATATAGGGCAGCTGCCAGTGTAGGCATCCAAATAGGAGATCTCTCCAAAACATCTTTATAACACAGTGAGTAGTCCCACAGTCCTTATTTAAACTGAGGGTGGGGAATGGTAGTAACGCAAATATGCCCAATCATGTGCTGAATTGGTCAGTGTTAATGGAATGACTAAAAGGTTCATGGTCCATTTCTCCTCTCCCTTCCCAAGTAAATTTGCAACTGCAATAGACATATAACTGTAATGACTGGATATCAACTGTGGCTGGAGATTATGCATGCTTCTGAAAATCAAGTTTCCAAAATTAGTAGGCAATTTTGGAAATACAGGTCTAAATCAGTTTTCTGGTGTCCTGCAGTAAACTAAATCCAGTCAGGCTTAGAATTCATGACTCCAAAGCCCATTTTCAATATGTTAGATGTTAATGCCCTGCCTAGGAAGGTCACCAAATTCTCATACACTGTTCAGTGTGTTCATAATGGCAATAAGAAGCTCACATGATCTACCCCCGCTAATGAAAATTTCCATTGTAATACAGCCAGAGTGAGCCTACAGCAGAGCCTCTAATGCCTGATCCTGCTGACTTCCACCATCCAGGGCAGCTTCCGAGCAAGCAAAGTGCAGATAAAAGGAAGTTAGGAAGGAAAGGCAATGGTAGCTAATGCTGTTTGGTGAGACTGAAAGACTTCCTGTTGCTCATGCAATATCCCTAAGACTTACACCAGGACACGTGAAAGATGCTTTCCAAGTTTAACATAAACTGTCTGAGGAACTGTGAATCAAGCAGTACAGTCATGTCCTGCCAGACACTGCAGTCCCTGAGATGTTTTAAGTGACAATATCGCACAAACAGTTTTAAGTGCTTTGTCAAGGTCCTTTTCCTTTTACACAAGCCTGCAACATCAGCATGCCAAGTCATTGCCCCACGTGCAATAGTGCAGTGCAGCTTTGACAGGAAGAATCAGAGAGAAAATGTTGTTAGACATTTTAGCCCAATGAGTTAAACACTGACTTGGACTGCCATTTGTTACCTGATAATTTTGTGCAATGTGACATTGAACAAATAATTTTAACCAATGTTTTCCCTATTTCTACAGCGTGAATGTTAACAAACACCTAGCTAAATTCTAGAGAAAGGCTCTGATGATTGGGCCATTTTTGTAAAAACTTTTGAAAATGCAATGTCCTTACTAACTCCAGAGGAATGCCAAACAAAGGACTAGAGCTGAAACGCGCGCAGGCTTACAGGGCTGCCATGCAAGCTCTGTTGCCTGCCACAGAACTGAGAAAGGCTGGAAGTTTCTCAGGGAGAGCTGGTAAAACCACCTATTATTAATTTGCCCTCCTTTCCTACTGTAAGACTCTCTTTTCAAACTTTAACTGTTTGAACTGAAATACAACATTCCAAGTGTCTGCCTCAGGCTGATGTCTTTTCATTCCCAGAGAGTAACTATTATACCGCTATTAAGATTGCCATGCCAAGCTTTCAAAAGGCATTCTGTGCAACCTTAATTTGGTCCTTTGTGCATATCTGTTACAAAACCAACTAACAAACAACATGATCAGAGACTCTTTTTTCTTATAGAGTCTCTGCCTCCTTCAGTGCCCAAAATGGAGGTCATCACAGAAGGCAGGATTCACCTGCCCTGCCTTCAGCTATCTGCAGACCTGATGGCTACACCTGAATTAGTCGCTTTGGGCTTCCCTTAGTGTCACTGAAAAGAGAAGCAGGTACTTCCACGGTGCAACTCACCTTATTCTTAGATAGACATCTAAAACACATGAAGCCTGTTCAAAAACTGTCAATTTTTGTCTATATTAGAGATATATCTATGGTTAGATGCAGGATTTTATTTGGCAGAATATATACCAGGCATTTAATTTGGGAGCTACAGTGTATAGTGAAGTACATCATCATCCTCTTTCTCAAATGGGATTGGGGTGCAAAAAGATTAAGGTAAATAGTTTCCACTAGTTTTAGATACTAAGATTTCTAATGCTTGGCATTATATAGCACTACACATATTCAAGAAACAACTTCTGTTAACTTCAAAAATAGTTATGCGTGCTCTGCACTTCTTCAAGTCAGACCCTACTGTCTCCAGCTGGGCATCCAGAAAATGAGAAACACGGCACTAGAGACCAGCTGTGAGAAATCTGGTTTACGTCATCCGTGTAGCAACACAAACAGGCGGGTGCAGAAACCCTTTCACGACACTCAACTGCCTTAGGGATTCAGTTTTCTTTTCCATCCACCTCCTGCCGCAATCACTTCACAACTTTCAACTGTGCAACAAAAGAAGTGAAGGTTCTACACACTACCTCCCTTTGTACTGTAAAATCATGATTCATCTCCTCCATTATGTGTACAGAATCCTCTGAAAAAAGTAGTGTGCACACCTAATAATTAAAGCATATGTCCTACATATGTAAAAAGAGGCTGAATTAAGATTCACAAAGCATTTTATTTCTGAAATTTTCTAACTCCTGATTGCTGTGATTGTTTGGGCTGAAGTTCATCTGCCCTAACTTATGTTTCCTCAAGTTAGACATCTAAGTCTGCACTAATCACCCATAGTTGTCTTACAGTCACTGGGGGAAAAGAGGGGGGGAAGGGCAAAGGGAACTCGACACTTCCTAAGATAATTAGGAAAATGGCATGTTAGATTAAGCACCCTGTGGTGGCACCTGTTTCTCTCACAGACTGTAAAGGGAGCCTATGGTGTCTACATCAGATTTAGCCTTCTAAGTTTTGTTTAGCCTTCTAGGTTTTGTTTTCTCAGCCTACGTTTAGAGCTGATTGTTCCTACATATGTTAATACAGTATATCAGTACTTTAAAATGCCCACAATGACTGTAGGTGTGCACAAATCTTTCTTTTGTTTTTCTTCTTTCAGTGCATGTTTTTATCTCATTCTGCTGTTCCAGAGGCCTGTGGAGTATTTAATTTAGAAAGTACTTCTGAATGAAAATGGAGCTAGATAAATGACAAAATATATTTTACTGTACATGCTACTTCCTAGGAATGCATTGAATTAGTATGCTTTGTTGGGTTCTGCCCCAGGAGACTGATTTAGTCTAATGATAGTGCAAGGTCATTAGCACAGCATCAGCATAAATTCTGCTTAACCAATGCCAGGTGGTTAACTAGTTTATGTTAATGTGTCGTGTGCATAAAACTGTGAACTCAACTCCTCTATATGACAACGTGATCGGAAGAAGGAGTTGGACAGCCTGACTATATTCCCAGTAATTTGGAACCAGAGATAAATCATTCTCACTGCTGCCCCTAAGTGAAGCTGAAGATTCTCATGTGTTCCCATCTAAAGCAGATTGAAAAGATTTTTTTCTTAACAAGCTGATTTACAAACCACATATATTTAAAAGAAACAAAGTAAAATATGCTTAATATGCTTTCTCCAATACTTACAAATCAACTCCATTTGAAAATCTGGTTGCTTATATATTGTACTCTGTTGTAGACGGGTTCTATTTTCGGTGTGATGTAAAATTACCTTCCGTGAAAAAAATAAACTGTAAGCATAGAATACATTTTAAGATCTACAAGGCTGAGTGCAGGGTCCTGCACCTTGTTCAGGGCAATCCCCAGCAGCAAAACAGGCTGGGGGATGCAGGGATTGAGAGCAGCCCTGCAGAGAAGGACTTGGGGGTACCGGTGGATGAAAAATAGGACATGAGCTAGCAATGTGCACTTGCAGCCCAGAAAGCCAACCTTATCCTGGGCTGCATCAAAAGAAGCGTGGCCTGCACCTCGAGGGAGGTGATTCTGCCCCTCTACTCCACTCTTGTGAGACACCACCTGGAGTACTGCATCCTGCTCTGGAGCCCTCAGCACAGGAAAGACATGGACCTGTTGGAGCAGGTCCAGAGGAAGTCCATGAAGATGGTCCGAGGGCTGGAGCACCTCTCCTATGAGGACATGCTGAGAGAGTTGGGGTTGTTCAGCCTGGAGAAGACAAGGCTCCGAGGAGACCTTGTTGTGGTCTTTCACGATATAGTCGGGGCTTATAAGAAAGGAGGAGAGAGACTTTTGACCAGGGCCTGTAGCGACAGGAGAAGGGGCAATGGTTTTAAACCGAAAAGAGGGTCAGTTTGGATTGAATATAGGAAAGAAATTTCCTACGATGAGGGTGGTGAGGCACTGGAACAAGTTGCCCAGGGAAGCTGTGGATGCCCCATCCCTGGTAGTGTTCAAGGTCAGGTTGGACAGGGCTTTGAGCAACCTGATCTAGTAAAAGAAGTCCTTCCCATGGCAGGGGGCTTGCACTATATGATCTTTGAAGGTCCCTTCCAACCCAAACCACTTTATGATTCTATGATTCTATGATACAAGCTCCAGGAGGCAGAGTTTTGAGCCTCAGAGTTTTGCATTTCTGACCCTTAGGTTCTGGATTTGTTCATTTAATGGTGTCCAGTTATTCATTCTGAAATGACTGAAAAGGCCTCATTTTGCTTTATCTGTGAAATGAAGGCATGTCAAGAGGAAGTATGACATGTTTGCTTTCCAAGCACGAAACCATACACAGTAATAAGACGGTCAGCAATGGAAAAGTGGTTCTCCATTGTGCATTGTACATTTCTTACTGCAAGCCAGAAATTTCCCTATTTGTAAAATGGTGTTGGAAAATTCTTGAGTGGGAAAGAACAGAAAAAAACGAGGCTGAGGACAGGGTTTTTGGACAATTGAATTTAGTGACTATCTCCATTGCACATGTGCACCCAGACCTCAAAGACGAGTGAAACTACCTATGAAGGAAAAAAAAAAACCAAACGCCCAGAGTCATGGCTCAGTGGTTTTGAAACACTGTCAACAAGATGAGTAATTGGTGTTCTGTAAAACTGAAGACAAAGGATGAAAGGCAAGCTGTAACTCAGGAGGACATAATTCAGGAGGACAAGGAAAAATTTTACATAACTAGAAGGTTCAGTCCTTATAAAATCCTGAAAATATTACAATAAACTTCTGATGAAGTTGGCTGAGTAGAGAGGACATTGCATAGGACACACGTGTATAATGGCTGCTCAGAACTTCAACCCTCGGGAAACCAAGGGGGAATCTTTAATCAACAAAGGAAGACATTTGATCTCTAACATATCTTCTCAACTGAGCACAAACTGCAAAACAATAGATGACAAGAAGTTCATGTGCCATCTTTGTGGTGCCAAGACACAAGGCTCTGAGGGTTCAGCATCGAGATGCATTTCAGTCTCTACAACACTGCTCAGATGGTATGTTCTAAGTTGTTTACAAGACAATAATTTACAGAATTTGAGAGTGTATCCATGATGAAAATGTGCTAGAGAAGGAAAACGATCAAGTCAAGAGAAGAAAAATGTTTTCTGTCCCAGAGGAGAGAACACAGAATAGAGGGAATGTCTGGGCAGGATAACACACAGGGGAACCTACACCATACCATTCTCTGTCTTAAACTGGATGCTTTATTTCTTAAGTAGTATCTACAATATGCAGAGAGAAGACATGAATTATCATGAGAAATTTCAGTCTGAAACTTCTGATCCTAGAGATCTCAGACTACCAATAATAAAACATTCCTAGAATTTCTCTAGGTGACAGTTTTCTAACTCAAATATAATATATCCAAGACAAACAAAATCTGACCTCATTTTGACAAATGCAATAACAAGAGTGGTCAGGTAGAAGTTACTGTGGCTTGGGGGCAGCTGTTTTGCAAAGTCCAGAACAGTAGGTTCAGATTACTTGTATGCAAATATTTTGAAAGACCAAGCAGAGGATCTAATAAACCGTTACTGTTCATACACAGTACAAGATCCAGAGGAAAAAAAAAAACCCAAATCTTTAAAAATAGTCATTAATCACTTGAATTACTTAACACTTATGTTGGGGGATTCTCCATCTCAAGATACTGTAAGATTGAGTTTCCTCCTATTTTAAAATCAAGTTTTGATCTTTTTTTCTAAAAGATACCATGCTAACTCTTGAGAAATCAAAGCAGGAGGTCAGACAGCAAAACACCTCGGCTTATTTGTGCAAGAAGTCAAACTATATCAAGTCAGAAAGGTCTCTTCTATCCTTTAAATATATGAACCTGGGAACTGGGATACAGAAGAAATGTAGCCTTTTTAAAGGTATTATTTTCTTACTAAGAAAAACTTATAAGAAAGCATAGCCCATTATTTTTAAACTTGAATTTAAATCTAAATGCTGGTTCTGATGATACCAATGGGGGAAAAAAATCCCGCTTAACATCAGGACGGCAACGTCTTCTTTCATTGTGGTTTATACTCATTTTTTGAAAGCATGACTCTGAATATTGCATGCACACTATATGTCAATTGGACCCATCACTAGGTACCAGTGGGAGAGTCTGAGTGGTATAGCAGTTTCTCAAAATGTAATAAATGAACATGTTCATCTTGGGACATCGTTTTTTTCTCCCTCCCTATGTGTGTGTCAGTGGTGCAATATTTGTCTCTAACACTTGCAGTGGAGAACTAGCTAAAAGTTACATACAGCCAGCAAAAGTCATTTAGGAGTTGGGAAGTGAACCAGGTGTACATTGAAAGGGAGAAGGACACAGCATCCTGTAGCAGTGCAGACACAAGACTGAAAACCAAAAGACGGGATACATCAAAGCTGCCTGCAGCTGTTCTCAAGAATGGGCCAGACAAGTGAGCATGCACAGCTGGCTGCTGGAGGCGGACAAACAGCAACACCAGTTGCAGGTCTGTGCCCCAGATCTAATGTTCAGAGGGTTTTAACATGAGTTCCCATGAATCAATGCCAAGTCTGTAGTGATACCAGGCAGCAGTGCTTGGGCTTGTGTTTGAAAATCTCAACATCTAAAGTGGTCAGTTTCACTGGGAATTTTCTCTGTACATTGTTGAACTGCTGTCTGTAGTTCAGCTAGTAAATCTGGGCCATGGATTGCTGTACTGCACTTCTTGGTGTCTTCGTGCCTGTGAGGTATTGTGATTATCTTAGCAACACAGGACTCTGCCCCTGTTTTCCTAATTCCAAACATATAATGGTTTGGTCTACCTTTTTCTTGTGTTCTTTTGGTCTGCCATCATGGTTACATCCATTTACTTAAGACACACATTTTAGCAATTGTGAGATGTTTCTCCATCCTACTCTACACACCTCTGCTCATTCTCACATCATTCACAGATTATAAACTGGGTGATGGGGTCATTGCCATCACTTGACTGCCCTCCTATATAACAGAAATCACAGTCCTGCCCTAAATTAATCCCTGGAGGTACGTTTTTTTTGTTGTCATTTTCCAATAAACTGCAGAACCACTTAGAAATTTCATCTGTGGCTTGTAGTGTGGTACATATAAACATGCTTTTCTCTGTCACCTTTACAGACCTTTTTAGAAGTGATCAACAGATCACATAAGTTCCTAAGTACAGCTTGAAACTACTTGCCTGGTTTTAGGAAAACCTCAAATCTTACCTTTCAAATTCTCAGTGAAGAATATACAACTTTGATATTTCCATGGCTTTCCACCCTGAAAAGTATGCCTTTTATTTCTAATCTTAATTTGTCTAACTCCAACTTTCACCTTGATATGTCATTGTCCACCAGACAAAATAGCCTTCTAGAATCAATATCCTGCCTCCAGGAAGTAGCTGTGACCCCTCTGATTTTCTCCTTGACAAGCTAAATGGCTCGTGATTTTTAAGCTTTTTCCTGAATGGCATTTTTCTCAACCTCTAACCAATTCTGTGGTTTTCCTCTCGGTGTTTTTCACTTTATCATGGTCCTTTTTTAGACTATATTCACAGGAACTGGGTGCAGCAGTCTAATAGTAACAGAAGAAAGCATAATGCCCCTACTCTAATTGATACAGAATCATAGAACCACAGAAGAGTTTGGGTTGGAAGGGATCTTTAAAGGTCATCTAGTCCAACACCCCTGCAATGAGCAGGGACATCTTCAACTAGATCAGGTTGCTCAGAGCCCTGTCCAACCTCACCCTGAATGTTTCCACGGATGGGGCATCTACCGCCTCTCTGGGAAACCTGTTCCAGTGTTTGTCCACCCTCAGCGTAAAAAATTTCTTCCTTATATCGAGTCTAAATCTACCTTCTTTTAGTTTAAAGCCATTACTCCTTGTCCTGTTGCAACAGGCCCTGCTAAAAGTTTGTCCCCAACTTTCTTGTATTCCCCTCTTTAAATAAACATCCAAAGATCCCAGCGATAATGCACAAAGATCTTGGGGTTTGCTACTTAATGACCATATTTTCAGTGTTCTAAGGTGTGGACACACAGCACATCTGTGCTCCATGGACAAACTGTATGACACGAGCATCTCCCAGCCAACAAATGATAACTGAGAGGGCTACAGCCCATTGACTTCCTTGATAATCCACCCCCATAATTTTTTATGCATCAGTGCTTTCTAGGATTAACTACTTTATCCAGTAACTATCATTGTATTTGTTCCTTATGCTCTTTCCATAATCAGTGGAGAGAAACTGGACCTTCCAGAAAACAATTTATCCCAGCACAACTGCCTAAAACTGCTGCGCTAGAGTGCCCTCTGATGGGTATCCAGTTGTCTCCATGAACAACGAGAACCTACGTGACTGGCTTACACCAGGCACTTTTAGGAGACTAAAATGAGGTGAGATGGATGCCACAGGCACTGGGTAGTGCTGCCATTGGCTATTTTAAAGCATAAGATATGCCAGGGCTCAGCTTTACAGTTCTACCCAGTACCTACATGTCTATCTCTATATAACATCATGACTATAAATCAGCCTATTACTCCCCCAAGGTTTTTGTCATCTGCAAATGTCATGAGTAATGACTGCATTTTTCCCAGGTCATTGTTGGAAATGCGAATCAATGCAGAAGCAAAAAATAAGCCTCAGTGGGGCTCTCAGGCAAAGAATCCATTTAATAATGTTTCCCTCTTTATTAAACATTGTTAAACCTGTCATTTAACAAGTTTTGAAAACATCTAGTATGCATGACTTTCATTTCATATGATTCAAATTGTGTGGTACCAAGTCAAATGCCTTATGAAAGCTGTAATTTCATGCTATTCTGTTTGTCAACCAGATTTCCAAGTTAGCATGGTAAGATTTTCTGGGTTAATTAGCATTAAGTACATTATTTTCCTTTTAATTTGTATTAATTGAGTCTCATATCAACTGTTACATTATTTTATCAGGATCTCTGTCAGCTGACAGATTTGTAATTACCTAGGTCATCACACTTATAGATCAGTATGTCCTTTTATGTAGTAAGCATGATTTGCTGTTGGTCCTCATATAGAAATCACATGGTGCTTTAATTTATCCCCAACCCTTAGAATATAGATTAGCCAAGGTACTAGAATGTTCTCCAGAAAGTGAAGATCTAGTGATCTGCTCATAAAACTGAGCATAATCCAAACTTCTCACCCTTTGACATGCGGTTCTATGACACCTTATTATAAAGACACTATTTTGTTTTGTAGTGGGTTTAGCACTTTTTAAATTGCATTCAGAAGCTGTAGCAACAGGCTTTTTTACAAAGGTCTACCAATGCATGTCAGTCTTGCTGCTCTGTCCCAAAATCTTTCTGTAGACCTGTACATCAAATGGAAAAATCTGGGATTTTTTCACACTGGGACTAAAATAAGTATCTAATAACTGATAGAGCTAGGCCTCTGTTTGGAACCTCACAGTAATATTTCCTGGCTGTTTTCTGACCTGAGAAAAAGAATTGTCCCTTCTGCTACAAAAATATATTTGGCTTTAGAAGAAAGATGGCAGCATCCCATGCTTTGCACAGGGTGGAACAGAAATGTACCATGAGTGTATGACAGGAGTTATACACAGTTCCTCTTGATACGTATCAAAGCCATTGGTGGTGGAATCCATTTGCCCGTTTTCATCACTAATTTACGAGGCCCCATGCTGAGAGTTCTCTAAGCAACAAGTACCTCTGCTGCAGAAACAGGAATTTCATCTTATGCGCCACAGCGTACTCTTTTTAAAAGAAAAAAAAGTGCTGAGAAAACCTCAGTTCTGTGCGCTGGTCAGCTTGAGGAAGTTTAAACTTACGGTCTTTTTCAAGCCAGGGAGCAGATCAGCCAAACAGCTGTGGAGTGTTTTAGGCGAAAGCCTGTTCCACTCTTGTGTCAAAGCTGGACCTCTGCAGCCAGGGAGGCATGGGGCCAGAAAGACACCGCATGACTCTAGCTCCAGACCCAGCTCTTGGGAAGATGCATGAATTTTATGTGAGAAAAATTATACAGGTAAAGCTGGGTACAGAAAGAGGAACGGCCTGGGAAACAGTGTCCTTTCTTGAATGAATTATGTAACTGCTCAGATACTGTCAAAACACCTTTTGTCTGCCTTCTGGCTGGAAGATAATCTGTCCTTCCTTGTCTTCCTCCCCCACTGCCTTAAAACGGCCACTGCACGTGCCCAAGGGGAAGCCATTACTGGTTATAGCTCCCTGAGCCTAAGAGAGAAGGAGGGCCTGAGGGCACCCAGAAAGGAAAGATTTCACCAAGGGGTTGTGGTAAAGGTCAGGGTATTGACCACCTCCTTTTATCTTAAAAGGTACCTGCACTTCAACCAGAGCTAGGTAGCTGAGATCCTACTGATGCTTTCTGTCAGTTCCTTGTAATGTAATTGGAAAGAGGCAGGCACATTAACTGGATGAACAGAAGACATCTTCAGAGCTCCCCCTATCTTAATTTGCTGTATCTTTTCTATTTGACTTTCTGCTTCTATTAGGATGACTGGATTGGCCACTTTCCCTCTGTTTGCCCAGTTTCCCTCCTGAAATGGGCACCTAAAATATAGGCACATCTGCTCACAAATGAAGCACTGTTGGAGCCTTTCCATTATCTACCACATGGGAGCAGGATTAGGTTCGCCGTCAGTTTTGGGGAACATAAGAGCGATAAAGAACCATAAATTATGCATAACAGAATTGCACCCTACTGGTTCCTTAAAATATACAAGATGTTTCAGTCCCATTGTCGTCCTAACACGCTCTTGGAGGAAATGTTTCACACAGCCAGAGGCAGTCCTCTGAGCGTAGCACGACTCATCCGATATTCCCGATACGGCACCGTATTGACATCCTTCTTCTACTACTGAGGTGTCGTTGCATGTTGTTAAAGGTCCGGCAGCGTGTTACAGTTTGTTAGACTGACTAAGACTATATGAAATGCCTTAAGAAATAAACTGAGTAGGTAAGAATTTATCAGACAACTGTTAAAACCTGATTGTTTTTTCTATGTCTCCACTTGATTACTTTCATTGCAGCTAATGGAAGGAAAAAGAGTATTAAAATAGCAATCTGATCACAATCCTCACATACCTTTGGTTTAGACCTAAACTCTTCCAGGCAGTAATACAATCTTTTAATAGCGGACCCAATTTAACGAGGGTCTAAATTAGTAGGAATTAACTTTTTATGAAAAGCTTTGGACAGTGCTTGGCATGACAGAAGAGCCCATATATTTCCCCCAGGGACAACTGCGGGTTTTCTTCAGCCAGTGCGTTTTCACCAGTTATTCCACCGAGTCTCCTCACCCACCCTGGTGCAACTCAGTGATTCGAGTCCCTCCAGCCCAACGCATAACCGTCAGGTGGCCACTGCGGGCCCGAGGGTGGCAGGACACTTGGGTGCGTGGCCTCTTTGCTGGCGGGGAGCCCCTGGCAGACGGCTCCCACCGAGCCCACCCGCCGGGAGCCCCGCGCTGCCGGCAGGGCAGGTTCACGCCGCACCGGGACCAGCCCCCCTCGCACCACCCCTCCTGCCACTTTCTGGAGGCGGCGCGGCCGGTAGCTCACGGAGGGCCCGAGCATCGCTCCCTGCCTCCCCCCGCCGGTCGCTCCCGCCCGCCTCCCTGCTCGCCGCCGGGCCGCCCCCTTCCCCCGGGCCGCCTCTCCCCCCCCGGCCCCGGGGCGCTCCCGCCGCTCCAGACCCCGGCGGCGGCTCCTGCCGAGCGGAGCGGCGCGGCGCGGCGCGGCGCGGGGGCGGTGCGAGGCGGCGGGCGCAGCCCGGCAGCGGCGGGCGCAGGGCAGCGCGGCGGCGGCGGCCCCCCCCCGCCTGCGACGTGGGGCACGGCGCTGCGACCGAGGGGAGGGGGCGGCCGGCCCGGCCCGGGGAGTTCTCACCTTTGCCGAGTTTGGCCGGCCCCAGAAAGGCAGCGGAAAGTTCAGCATGCAGGAAGTTTGGGGGCAGCTCGGAGAGTAACTCGGCAGCGGTGACTGCTGTTTCGGGTGGTGTGGTTTTTTGTTTTGGGTTTTTTTTGTGCCCTCCCCTCCGCCCCCCCCCCCCCCCCGCCCCCCCCCCCCCGCATACAACTGCCCCAAACACACAAGCAACCCGCAACAACAACCAGAAAGTCCGGGAAGGGGGAGAGAACGAGAGCGAGGGAAGCACCCTTGGTGGGGAGAGCCGGGTTTCTTTGCAGAGCCACGGTCCCGTTCACAGCGGATCCCAATGCAACTGCTCATCCTCCTCCTCCTCTACGCTGTCGTCTGTGCCAACTTCTGCAGCCGTCAGGGCACCACTGCCCCTGCCCAGAGCGGATCTATAAAAGCCTTGCGGTCCTCGAATATCAGGCGAGATGGTAAGTGTCCCTCTCTCTTCTTTATTCCCGAGGGCTGCATTTACAGGGGAAGACCCGAGCCCAGAGCGCGCCCCAAGGGCTGCCGTCGTCCCCCCCTACGCCCCCCCACCACGTTCCCCGGCAGCGGGGACCCCGTCCCTGGGCGGCCGGCGGGGTCAGGCGGGGCTTGGGGGCCGGTCCCCGGAGGCCGGCGCTGGGACAGCCCGGGAGCGTATGGCCAGGTGACAGGAGGGCGGTGTGGGCTGAGGGGGCGGCTCTGCCCGGCGGCTGCTCCTCCGGGCGGTCCCAAACTTCTCAGGGCAACTTCGAGGAGGTTTCCTGGGAGCCGGCGGTGCCCCCAGCGTCCCCGCCGGGCTGCGGGCGGCACCTCGCCCCTGACAAGGCGGGGTGCCCGCTCCCAGCTGCCGCGGAGGGCCCCGCCCGGCGCCCCTCTGCACCCGCGGGACCCCCCCACCCCGTCTCCTGTGTGTCCCTTTGATGTGCCGGTGCCGGGGGCAGTGCGGGGAGGGCGGCGAGTTTATGGCGGCTCCGGCCCGAGCGGGGCGGCTGCGGCGTCCCCTGCGGGGCGGTGTGTGGCGGGCGAGGGAGGGCGCGCGGGCGGCGGCCGTTGGGCCTCAGGGCGGGGCGCGGGCGGCGCCGCCGTCGCCTCAGAGGCGCTTGGCGGGAGCGCGGCGCCTTTGCCGGCCCCGCTGCGGCCTCTCGCCGCTGTCGGCCCCTGTAACGGCTCTCGGGGCGCCGTCGTCCTGCTGGAGGGCCGCCTTGGCGGGAGGGGCTGGGCCCAGGGCTGGGCGGTCGGCCGGGTCTGCTGGGCAGCGCCCCACGAGGACTAGCCTCGTCCCTTGTGGCAACCGCACCGTTGGCCGGAGTAGGATGCTCAGTGATGGTGAGCACCAAGGAGGGTGGCTGCGGGCTTTCGGACACTGCCCACCGGGTAGGAAGGGTGGTTTCAGTCTTCGTGTTCGAGCTCCGGCGTGTTTCCCGCTGGGAGCCGCCGGCAGAGGATGTCCTCGACAGCTGAGGGGCTGTCGAGGTTCTGCGGCGCGGCTGCCTGGGACGCAAGTGCCTCAAGCGAGCGGTGAGCGTGGCCATGTGCTGTGGCCCTCCGGTGAATGAATGTGGAGGCTGCGTAGAGATAGCACCACTGCCAATTCACTTGTTTGTGATTAAAGACAAAGAAAACCGGGTCTTTTGGTTTGGGAAGGGCCATGAGCCTCTGGTTGGGGAGCAGCCGGTTGGGTTCCAGCTTCTCGTGGGAGGACCTGCTTCTGCACGTTGCAATGTACCTTCTTGCAGAGCGAAGTGCAAGTTGTTCTCCCTGAAAATAAACAGAGTTAAGTTCAGTCTTCAAGTTAACGTCTTCCAGTTGCCAGAATTTATGTATTTTATAAACCCTTTTCAAAAACCCAGTCACTTGAGCCATTTCCAAGATTGTACTTTGTATTTGCCAGTGTTTATTTTTCAGCATGTATACAATGTGTGTAATGGGTATATAGTTGATTTAGGAAGATGTTTTTGTTTCAGCTTTGGAGCCATATTGAACTTCATAATCTTTTGTATGCCTTTCCGAGCCACTGAAAGAAGGCACAGAGAAGGTGAAGAGGCTTTTTCTTAGAATTGAGATAGCGAGTTGGGAACAAGACAGAATTGCAGTTCCTTCTGTCTCAGAAGTCAAATTTAATCTAATAAAAAATGTATGTGTTTGTAATAAAAGCATACATCCATTATTTCCGTTTCATCCTTTAAAACTATTGGGTGTTTTATCAAGCTTCATGACTTGTTAGCCTACCATCTTAAACTTCATGGAAGAACTGAGACCACCTCTGAATTAAGCTAAGCAAGCTTCCTTGCAAGTCAGACTCCAAACTCAAACTCCTTTCATGGAAAACTGCAGTGATTTACTTAGAACTTCAAAATGTGTTTTACTCTGATCTTCTCTGTAGAGTCAGCGAAGGAGTCAGTAACCCCTAATATAAATAAAGCTTTCAGCTTACAGGCAGTGTGATGAGTGTTTTACACCACAGAAGAAGACTTCCTGTGGTGAAACTGCTTCTTGGAATGATGAAAAGAACAAACCTATGTGAAATGTGAAATGATTAGTTAATTGCTCTTTTCCTAGCTGTGATCATTTAATGTTGTGATCAAGCTTTGTACCTTTAAAATTATCTTCCACACCTTGTAGTGGCTGAACTTTCTGGGTTCCAGGGTGGACTGGTACTGGGGCTGTTTGAAAGCAGCAGATCTATATGAAATTACATGCTGCCTTTGATCCTCCTTGGGCTATATGCTAGTCAGGCCTGCAGCCTACAGACACAGTGAAACGCACCCACACCAAAGTCTAATACCTCTGCAGTCCTTTAGCAGACATTATCCATGTACTGAGGAGGTAACATGCCTTTAGGAAGACCACACCCAGACCCATAGCACGCCGCAGCCTTGCTCTCTTCTTATGCTTGGGAATCCTCTTGCTTTTTCTCTGCAAACGACAGTGTGTTCTGGTGTGGCCAGTGGAGCTGGGCATCGGGTCACAACATCTAAAGCAGATCAGCTACTTATCGGCTTGATTTTACTTGAATGAACCAAACTGTTGCTTGAGTTTGTTGACTCAAGGTCTATATTTGTGCAGCCAAAGGTTATGAGCTGTATTTCAAGTGTTGCATGCATATGACGAGCTCACAAGCAAAACGTTTAGACCATAGTTGGCTGTAGGCCATTAAAAGTATTTCTGTCTTTTATAATTTTCGGTGGTGTTTGTGTCTTGTTTTGTTCTGAAGCGCTGATAGGGAATAACATTAAAGACGTGCGGGTTGCATTGCTGAGTGAGACAGTATTTTTTGCTTTGTAAATATTTGCAGACATGACAATACGGAATAGGATCTAAGAGCACACAATACACTGGGGGTAATATGTTCCAACAGCCTCTCTCAAAATGCACAGCAGGGCTAAAAACTAATTTAATACTATGTCCTGCGTTGATGATCATGATTATTATGTTGTGGAATTAAGAGAGATACTGAAGATGAAGCAAGGTCTGTTCAGCTCTTCAAAAAAATACTGTACCTTGGCAAGCCCAGGACCACCTGCACATTTTATTAAAAAAGAAAACAATCCTTTGGATTCCAGCAACAGAAAGTTACCTCCAAGCGGGATAAACTAGTGATACTGCATATACAGAGCTTTAATATGGAGGCTTGGTCTTGCTTCAGGCCAAAACAAACCTTTGCACTGTGCATGATTCGAGATTGTCTTTCTTCTTTTAGGCTAAAAGAGATTGGCCCATTTGTAATTGCTCTTAAGACTGAGGTTGCTCTGGGAAGAAATCTATAGATGAAGGGCAGCGCATACGAAAAAAGTGCTATTTAATGACTACCAAACCTAACCAGACTGTACTTCCTGCTGAAGATACTAAGAATATAAATAACTTGCTTACAAGACATCCTCTTGTCCTAGTGGAAGGACGGGCATTGATGACTCGGCTGTCCAGTGCAGCACTAATCAATTTTTTAAAGTGTCCTAGAGATGCCAGCTACATTTATAGCACATGTAGTGTATTTACTTAAAGTATTTATTAATGCCATTACCTTTTAAATTCTTTTAAGTTCATCAGAATAACACACAGAGGGCTTCCAGATGCTTCCATTGTTCTCTTTGCCTCAGTTTCTCAATTTGCAGTATGCAGGTAATACTGCCTAATTACAAGAAGTCTGATACTTTGTTTCTGCTATTTTGGTTGTTTGTGTGTACTTGGAGATGAAAAATGGAGATGAAAAGTGCTAAGTAATATTTACTGTATGGTGTGTAACTGAAACATGAATTGCTTGTTCTTATCTGTTACTGAGCAAACATCTGTACGAATGCTCAATCTAGGAAAGTACGCCTAGTCTGTATACTCAGACTAAGCATCACTATACATATTCTAAACTTTAAAATCCAAAGTTTAAGGAAAAGGGAGAACAGAACAGACAGCATAGTGTCAAATCATTTAAGTATGTAAACAACTAAAAGCCATAGAATCAGTATCTTCTGATGTGGATTTGAAACCATAACATCAGACAACTTGAGATAAGATTCTGGGCTCTTGCGGTTTTCATTCTGAATCCAAAAAATTAGGAATCTCCAAACTTCGGTTTGCTTGTGTACTACCAAAATACAAAGAAAAATTGTACTTTACCATCCTGGGGAAATGGGAACAGCTTTTGGCTCTTTGATGGCCTGTCCAAAGGAATGTGTGCCATTAACTCTACCATCCCCTTCCCTGTGCTGGCCTGTGCCTAACAGGGAAAAACATTTGCTGATTTGGGCAGTATTCTCTCACCAAATAGGTGTTAACTGTCTGTTCTTGGGAAAAGACATAATTGGGAGTTTCTTTCATATCACTTTTAAATGGCTCTTGTTTCACTAATGGTATAGGAATCCCAGTTTTGGAATGCATTTATTGAGTTCTGTGCTCGGCTTGTACACATGTTTTTTCAAAGGACTCTGGTAACACAAAATTGTGTCAACTGGAAAATAGCTAAATTTGCTTTTATAAGCATTATTTTTGTGGTTTTGTAGGTTTTGTAAAAAAATGTGTATTTCAGGCTTCATCAGATTAAAAAAAACCCAACTTGGTAATCTACCTGTAGTAATGCACTTTGGTCTACAATTGTTTAACTTTGATGTGTCTCTTATCTGTATAATTTACTGTTTGGACTGAAGTATCAAAGGATATTACATGAGAATTCCAGCCCTGACTCAGCAGCAAGCAACATGGAGGAATTCTCCAAAGGAGCTTTGAAACATGTTTTATCAGGCAGATGTATATCGTAGAGCGAAAGTCACTTTACTTATAAACTCTCCAGCCAGTCTCTCAACACGTCTTGTTTGTTTTTTCTTTTTTAAAATGTATTTGTATGAAATTTAATTAGGCCAGTTAATTATTAAAAAGAGAAAACTTGGTAAGTGTATTGGTTTGATTCTTAGAAACTGAACACTGCTGAAAATTCTAAAATAATGGATTTTTTTCACTGTGGTCCCACAGAGAGGTGGTGTATAGGAAACTTGTGGGGAATCATTAGCGCAAATAACATTCTTCATGTCCTTAACTTCCAGCATCTTTATAGTTCCATTACAGTCAAGGGGACTGGTCCTGCAGGATTTTTGATAACAAAGCTCATAAGTGTCCAGTTAAACTAACTATATCTTACAATGAAGCAAGAGTGCAAGTATTTGCAAAATTTGTCAAATATTCTGTTAAAATAAATAAAAAAAATAATGTATGTGTATCATAGGCATGAATATTACGTACATGCATACACCGAATAAAGATATATTGTATCTTTTCTTAATTATGTAGTATAGGATATTATACATGCACATATATTATACATAAATCAGAGGACACAAGGACAGGGAAATGAGAATAAGCACTCTTAATAGAATTGGTTCCAAATTAGCATTAAAATCAGAAAAATATTGTACCCAGGGAATTTTTTTAGAATACTAACACACACACACACACACACCCCCCAGGTTTAATGTAACTTTGTGAAGTCCTATTTGAACAAGGAACTGTTTGACGAATATTTGAGCCTGACTATTTGAGGTAGTTAAGATCCTCTTTAAATGATGCTGTTAGGTATGTAATTTATGGCATATGGGTTGAAAGCAACAGTTTTGTATAAAAGTGTTTGTCAGTTTTCCAGGTTGAGAGTGGACGTTCTGAAAGTAATTTACATGTTATTAAAATTTTTACTAAGTAAAAAGGAACTTACAGGGCAAAGGATTATCAAAGGCAGAAATTATTTCAACAAAATAATGTACAAATTTACTACATCTATCACTCCTTCTTTAGACTGGGTGTAGATATTACATAAAAGGAAAGGATCTGCAAAATGCGTGTTATTTATACAGCAAGAAACTCCGTTAGAGAACAGTAAATTAGAAGGACAGGGATTGGCTTTCATTTCATACCTCTAACAGTAGTACGTATACAAAAGGTATATATAACAGAAGTTTGTATGTTTTATGCTTCAGTCTTTTCATATGGATAGTCTGGCTTATATTAAAATATATCCGCAGCAAATTACAGACTGATCTCTAACAGCAAATAAAATATCTTACAGGGCTGTCTCTGAACACAGGAAAAGTAGTCAGCTGCCTGCAATATCAGAGTCCAAAAGGCTTCAAAATGTCCAGCTCCTTCTTGCCTCCAGAGGTCCCTTCCAGCCTCAACCATTCTGTAATGGCACCTACTGCAGCTGACAGAGAGGTGGCGATGGGTGGAACACATCCTTCCCAGAAGCAGTGGTCGCCTTTCCTATCTCCTCTCTACCCCTCTCCCTCTTTCCCACCCTCCCCTTTTCCCATGCGCAGCAGTAGCAGGAACATGAAGTCTGGTTCTCCCACATCTCTGGGCCCAGCTGTGTCCTTTCTTCCTGCCTTCCTCCTCCGTTCCTTGTGTAGCAACGCTCAGTTTTGCCTACCCAGCTGAGAAACCTTGAGTTAGCTCTCAATATTCATAGTGTGTTCCCAACCCTAGAGAAGGGTTGTCTGACCCTGCTTGCTCTGACTTTTGTGGACCTGCAGGGATTTGACACTAGGATATTAAATGAGTCCTAAGAAATACCATGAAGGCTCTGTGTTGGCATTCTGTGTAGGAGAATTTGCCCACTAATGCAGGAAAATTTAGTAGTACTCCTTTTAGTTAGTTGATTGAAGCTGTATTCAAGAATTGCCTCCAAAAGCCCTGCTATTATATTTATGAGGTTGATTACATTATACCACATTTTGGATAAAAGAGGCCACTTATATCACTGCTTCTGGTGAGGAACTCTTGGCTAAAATACTGGATTGTGTTAGGTTACTTGGCAGTTTGTTTCAAATTAATCTCCTGTTTACAGAGCTAAGGAAACGTCCTGTTTACGGTGTCAAACTGGCTTGATTTTTGGGGGGAGTTTGCGTTGGCTCTGATATTTTTGGTAGTGAAGAAATCCTACATGATCTCGAGCTTCCTATTGTACTTGAGTAATCTTCAGTTTCATGCTTCCTTGTTGATCTGTATCCCACGCTGTGAAGGCCAACATCCCGTATTTCTGCTTTGGCAGTCAGAGCTCTGCATACTTGGAGATGGTGCAAGAGGACACACTTTTACCTTCTGTACAAGCTTCCTGCCAGTGTATTTTAGCCCTGCTGTGCATTAGGACTTGATGATGTTAGACTCTGTAAAAATATTTGTTAAACACTAGGTCCATGAAAAACTTGAAAAATAGCCGTCTTGACCTTCATTGCACTGAAATCAATGATAAAAGTTCCATCAGCTTTTACTGCAGCAGGGTCAGGCTCACAGTTTACATGAATTAATACAGGATAAAAGAAAATGCTTAGGAATTCAGTGACAAGTTTGTTGTAGAATCATAGAGTCATTTAGGTTGGAAAAGACCTTTAAGATTATCAAGTCCAATTGTTAACCTAACACTGCCAATTCCACCACCACTAAACCATGTCCCTCAGTACCACGTCTACCCATCTTTTAAATACCTCCAGGGATGGCGATTCCACCACTTCCCTGGGCAGCCTGTGCCAATGTTTGATAACCCTTTCGGTGAAGAAATTTTTTCCTAATGTCCAATCTAAACCTCCCCTGGTGCAACTTGAGCCATTTCCTCTTGTCCTATCACTTGTTACTTGGGAGGAGAGATCGACACCCACCTCTCTACAACCTCCGCTCAGGTAGTTGTAGAGAGCGAGAAGGTCTCCCCTCAGCCTCCTTTTCTTCAGGCTAAACAACCCCAGTTCCCTCAGCTGCTCCTCATAAGACTTGTGCTCTAGACCCTTCACCAGCTTCATTGCTCTTCTTTGGACATGCTCCAGCACCAAAATGTCTTTCTGGTACTGCGGGGCTTATGTAGGTAAGCTTTACAATACACACAGTTAAGATGTTCAATTAGCGTCCACGCACAGAAAAAAACCCAAATGCTTTGCAGTGATAGAGGTGAAGGGGTAACTGATGGAGTTACAGATCGTGTGGCCAAAGTACAGAACAAAGTCTCGTGGGTTCAATGTGTCTGGCTGCTTTTTCTGCTATACTGGCAATCTTACGTGTCATCCACAGGATATCCTACAGGAGATTTCAGCTGCAGTAATTTCTAGACAAACCCTTAAGGAAACCTGACAGTATTTTTCAGCGTCTTGCATTGTTTCTGTTTGTTTTTTAGCTTTAAAGAGGCTCCAAGTGTAATGTGCGTGGGGTTTTGTTATTGTTTCTTCTTGGATCAGTTGCAGAAGATTTTTCTCATAGTTGAATGTATTTCTAATCTGATGTGACTCACAATAAAAGTGGATTGAGGATAAAGCAGAGAGCCAGACTGGTTAGAGAGAAGGAATAAAAATAGGTACACAGAATGTTGATTACCAGAAGTACTGTGGAATTTGGAAACCCTTTATGTACCGTTGTGCCCTTTTAATTTTTCAACCAGCGATTTGCTTGAAAGGTGAATCCTTTGCTTTAGCAAACCAGTGACAGACATATTGCATGAAAATGGCAAGTAGGTGTTAATAGTGCCTGTAGATTCTTTGTGGAAATGGACCAACACAGCTTCTTAATCACGATGTCTCAGCAGGGATAAACACTGATAGGAGTGATTTCACTAACACATCCAGATGTCAGTATAAGGGTTTAAGACCTCATGACAGAAGCCTGCAGAGAAATTGCTGCTTTGAAATCGATAGAAAGCCCCAAAGTTACGGTACTGTTTCTTTTCCCGGATCAGGTTGTAGGCCTGCTCCCTTGCTGCTGTAAGTCGCCTTCACATTGCTGTGTTAGGTTGCTGAATGGTTGGAAGTCAGCACAGGGGGATGCTGGTTTGCTTCATTGCTGTCCGTGTGGCGAGACCTGGGGCTCCCAAATCCCCATGCCTGCAGGTATCACTGCTGTTCTGCTAGGATGGCTATGTAGTTTGAGAAGGGAAAAGGTACTCTTTGCTCCTTCCATCCTTATAATGGCAGAGGACAGTTCTTTGCCCGGATAGACTTGGTTTTATTTTTCTTTGTAATTAACTCGTGTCACCCAGGAGAGCTTAACGACATGGTATGCATTTCTCACCATCATTCATTAGATCCTGGAAAGGGGGAGCCAAAGTTAACCTCTTCTTCTAAGCAAGAGAGAAAATTCTTGCATCATATAGTGGTGATCTGGCTGCTCTTAGTATATATGTGATCTGCTTTTACATAACCAGCGCCTCCAAAGTCAGTTCTCTGACGGTGCACACCACATTTACTCACAGTGCGCTCAGAGTGTCGAGTGGTGCATCTGAGAAATGGACGCAGAGAAAACCCCACCTTTGCAGCACCCTGAGTGATGCCAGGGTGTCTGGGGTCTGTCCTTGGACCTGCACAGCAGAGCCAGGTTTTGGTGTGACATCCCCATCCCCATACATACAGCCTGTCTCCCAACAGACTTCAAGAAACGAGTAGTTCCCTTAGCCACATGACAACATGGAAACAAGCACCAGAAAAGAAACTTGTTTGCACCACAGAGGAACCTCATGCTGTACTTCAGTGCACATCTGAGGACTGGTCCTGGACCGGCGTTGTTCCCACAGTGGCAAGCGGAGGGGGATGAGAAGTGGATCAGCGTGGCTGTTCAGCCTGATTTTTCCCCAGTCTCCGAACTGCTCACAGCACACGTAGCAGGCCTTCACTGGGCAGTGTTTATGCATTTGATGACATTTTTCTGTGGGCAGTAACACTATATGGTAATACCTTCTGTTTCATTGTAGGGGTCGAGTCCTGGCAGCTTGGAGAGGCATGTGGGCAAAGACTGGAGACCCGTACCAGGGTGCAACCATCCTTAAAATGCTGTGGCCTTGCTGCCTGTGCTGTCCCACCTCCCGTCCACTTTCCTGCTCAGAGTTGCCACTGCTTTTGCAGGCTCAGAGCTGTGTGACATACTGAGGTAAAATAAAAGGGCACATGGATAGCCATTTTTGGGGAACAGAGAATCATACAAAACAACAGGGCGATGTCCTGCATAAAAATCAAATTTCTTGGCTCTCACATGCTTGTCTGAAAATAACTTCTGTGCCGTGGGAGTTAAATAGCAGCCTCCTCTCCAAAGAAACCCCAGAACAAAACAGGGAAAGCTGTCATCCTGGTTTTGTTTCTCTGCATGTTCTTGGGTTCGGTTTCATCTAGTGCATAAGGAAATAGAGGAAGGCCATGAAGAAGAAGTCATAATGACTTGATAATGTCTGTTCAGTTTATTTTTTTGAAGAATGACTTTAAAGGCTTTTTCATCAATACGTGCAGGATATTTTTCAAGACTTGCAGGTGCTGCCTTTTATTTTTGTACAAAGATCTTGTCTCAGGATTTC
This sequence comes from Burhinus oedicnemus, assembly GCA_008921705.1. NCBI lineage: Eukaryota > Metazoa > Chordata > Aves > Charadriiformes > Burhinidae > Burhinus > Burhinus oedicnemus. Next base: position 784,121 of record VFFE01009189.1, on the reverse strand, counting down.
TCTCTGCAGCCTTACAAAGACAGTGCCGTTTCCTGATGCTACTGCTATTTTTTGTGTCATCACCAACTCTTGCAGGACCTGAAGTCAAGCCTTGTCAGGTAGACTGCTTTTCAACTTACCTTAGGCAAGCCATTAGCCAAAATACTGACTGAGGGAAAAAGTGTCACCTGTTTTTCTTATCAGAAGAGAGACAGAATGTATTTCTATATATGCTTTTGCAAGGAAGTGATTGCAAATTTAAGTACACATAGTTGTAGTTTTGACAAGGCATTTCTAGCACTTCATTTTCAAAAAGGCCTTCAAAGATGATTGGCCCGACCAGAACAGAAATACCCAGAGCTGCCTTGTTTCTTTTAGGGACGATAGCCAGCCTGGTCACCAAATGGGGCTTCTGCTTCCCTTCTGTTCACGTGGCTAGGAGACAACCAGTTCCTTTGCTTGTTTATTATAAATCAGTATTGTCAATTTTCTGTTTCTAGTTTACATTTACTGTGACTAAAGCAAATCCCGTACTTAAGAGACAAACCAGTATGATCTCCACAGTATTACCATTATATTGCTGGTTTGATGGCTTTGCCAGTTTAAAATTTCTTCAAATTACCAGATAAAATAGAGGATCCGATGCCAGCACGTGAATCCAGGCAGTTCTGTAAATTGGTTATGACAGAGGTTCTTACCCATGCAGCAGCAGCTGTCACAGCTTTTCAGAAAGCATGAGTGGGACTGCTGAAAGAGCTGACTAGAAGAAACCCAGGGAGCTCCCATGAGGGACGTAGCTGAACTTCTATAAGAAAGCTACATGCCACATCCAAGATACACTGTGCTTGCTTATGATGGATACTAATAAGGAGTTTGTACTCGTAATGGTTGCTGAATGATTTCACATGGAATGCCCATTTTTCTCCTGGACGTATGCAGCATTTCTGTTAAAAGGTGGTAAATTTTGACTTGAGTGCTGACATCTGAGGCCCAGAAAAACAAAAGTTGAGAACAGACTGACAATACTGAAAGCTGAAGATTTCTAGTACCTGTCAAATCACCATGTTGACTACATTGAAAACAAAGCACTGTCCTCACAAACCTTTTGCCAAATATTTGCTCTTATAATAAGGCAAAGGAAAGCAACCAGAAAGGGAAGAAGAAAAGATTTTAGCAACAGAGACATTTTCATTTCAGTTCCTGCCAAGACAAAAAAAAACATTGCCAGATGACTAAACACGTGGGATTAACCTGAAACATATTTTTAAAATGAAATTCAAAGTCACATTAGTAACGAAGTGGAATTGACTATGCAGCTTTCTAAAAGGTACATAATAAAGAAAACATAGAATCGTTTAGGTTGGAAAAGACCTTTAAGATCATCTAGTCCAACCATTGACCCTACTCTACCAGGTCTGCCACTAAACCATGTCTCTAAGCACCACATCTACACGACTTTTAAACACATCTAGGGAGGGTGACTCAACCACCTCCCTGGGCAGCCTCTTCCAATGTTTGATAACTTTTTCAGTGAAAAATTTTTTTCCTAATGTCTAGCCTAAACCTCCCTTGGTGCAACTTGAACCCATTTCCTCTTGTCCTATCGCTAGTTACTTGGGAGAAGAGATCAGCTTCCATCTCACTACAACCTCCTTTCAGGTGGTTGTAGAGAGCATTAAGATCTCCCCTCAGCCTTTTCTTCTCCAAACTAAACAATCCTAATTCCTTCAGCCGCTCCTCATAAGACATGTTCTCCAGACCCCTCACCAGCTTTGTTGCCCTTCTCAGAAGCACTAAAAATATGTTATCTTTTTGTTAGATTCATTGTAGGCCCAGACATAGCAGGACTAAAGGGTAAAATCGTGCAAGTTGAGCATGTGCATTACCAGCCACGTACTGAGTGTCAGAGGGAAGATGGGGAAGGAGCTGCTGCCCTGCCTTCATTTCCTGGTTAATCTTCCCCTTGGGTGTACAAACACAGTGCAACAGAAAGGGTGTCACTGGAAATAATGATTAAGGCAGAGAGGTGGAAGAAGTTGAAGAGTGTGTTAAGACTGTTCCCTACTCCCTGCTGAAGCACCTGCTCCATGTCTTGCTAATGAACATGGAAGGACATCCACTTGTTTCAGTGAGCGCTGGACGGGGCTCCCTCCTGCCTCCTCCCCTCTGCCCGAAGAACTGAAGCTACAGCTTACCCCTATGCCAGCAAACAATCTTTTATGTCACCAGATTTGACTCTTTGCAGTTCCTCCATGTGGTACTGCAGCTTTTGCTGAGAAAAACATATGATGTGTTCGATCTCCATATTCCTCACTGAGCCACATGGGAGAGACAGTCCACGTGCACCTCACGTGAGGCATATATATCTTTTGTGTCATTTTGTGTCCCTACATGCAATTTTCACTTCCTGTGGAAGATGGACAGTGGGTATAGATCCTGTCCTCACCTTACTCCCAAGACTGGGAATAATGCAGTTTTAAATATCGTGTGATTGCGCTTAATTTGTACAAAGGCAATTTACTGTAACTGTGACATTATTAACGTAGTGTGATTTCAGCTGCTGTTCACCTCTTACTAATGACTGATAAATAAAATGCTAATCTATTTTACAGCTTTTGTGTTGCAAAAGTTCAGGTATTCAGATGACTTAATTAGCACCTAATTTCCACACTACACTGAATCTGCCCATTTTTAGACATCTTTGCTGAGAGAAATCAAGCTGTTAGTATCACTGCCGTTTCAGTGAGGTCCATGTTGCCAGTATTAACTGGTATTCCTAGATTCATGCTCTATGGATTCATACATGACTTCTAAGAAGAGGAGAGGAGAGGAGAGGAGAGGAGAGGAGAGGAGAGGAGAGGAGCTGTC
>VFFE01009189.1:655032-781254 GCA_008921705.1 Burhinus oedicnemus | reverse complement strand
GGGGAGGGGAGGGGAGGGGAAGAATAGAACTAGTTAAACTATGTATAAAACAATTATGGCTTTTCTCCCTTGTGTTTGGAAGAGGAGAAAGGAATATTACAGAAAACATGAGAGGCAGTGTCTTCATGTGTGCTTTCCTCTAGATCTGGTAACCGGAGGCCATTCTGTATGCAAGGAAACATATGCCTGAGGAATCTTAAGAGAAAACAGTTTCTAGCATTGTGTCTCACAAATCCATTAGGATCACTCAATCAGCACTGGGGCAGCAGCTGATACCATCTAATTTTAAGCACGTAAATTATAAGTTATTCTTTTATGAGCTGTGTTATCCTCTAGTGGTTACTGTATCTCCCTGTGATTATTCTGGCAACTTCTAAACTAAAATGTAATGAATACACCTCAGCCAGCTTCGGTTGTCCTCTCCTTGGAGAAGTCCTCTGCTGCAAAGGTGGTTCAGGCATGCATTCATGCTGCCACTGACGAGGGTGTTAAGTGGATGTCTCAGGGCTTCTTTGGAGATATTTCTGGTACCCAGTGCTCTCAAGGATCTAGTTTTGAGACCTTAACCATATTCTGTAACCTTCTCCAGCATCCTATTTTTCTAAGAGAGAAACAGTGGTTCCTGGTCTGCATGATTCTGTATGTCCCGTGTGTATAGCAGCTAGTCTATGGAAGAGTAATCAAATCCCGTGCAGTATTACTTGATTCTAGAGTAAATATCTGTGTTTCCATAGAGCATTCTAAAGATAATATGCAGCCTCTGTGCTTTAACATTTGTGTTTCATTCCTTCAGCTCTTCCTGTCAGAATAATTTCAGAACAATCCTTTTCTATTTGCCTCTGTTTTGAAAATAATCCGTGCTATGGACCAAAAGACATTATTGGCCAGTGAGAAGGTTCCTATGTTACTTATAGTTAGGATTTCTCTCCAGTCACTGCAAAGTGTTATAAATTTATTTCATAGAACCATAGCATCATAGATTGGTTTGGGTTGGAAGGGACCTTCAAAGACCATCCAGTTCCAACCCCCCTGCCTTGGGCAGGGACACCTTCCACTAGACCAAGTCGCTCAAAGCCACATCCAACCTGGCCTTGAACACTTGGAGGGATGGTGCATCCACAGCTTCTCTGGGCAGCCTGTTCCAGTGTCTCACTACCCTCACAGTAAACAATTTCTTCCTAATATCTAATCTAAATCTACCCTCTTCCAGTTTAAAACCAATACCCCTTGTCCTATCACTACACTCTCTGATAAAGAGTTCCTCCCCACCTTTCCTGTAGATCCCCTTTAAGTAGTGGAAGGCTGCTGTAAGGTCTCCCGGGAGCCTTCTTTTCTCCAGGCTGAACAACCCCAACTCTCTTACCCTGTCCTCACAGCAGAGGTATTCTAATCCTCTGATCACCTTTGTGTCCCTCCTCTGTACTTTCTCCAACAGGTCCATGTCCTTCTTATGCTGCGGGCTCCAGAGTCGTACACAGGTGGGGTCTCACGAGAGCAGAGTAGAGGGGCAGAATCACCTCCCTCGACCTGCTGGCCACGCTTCTTTTGATGCAGCCCAGGATATGGTTGGCCTTCTGGGCTGCGAGTGCATATTGTCGGCTCATGTTGAGCTTCTCATCCACCAACACCTCCAAGTCCCTCTCCTCAGGGCTGCTCTCAATCCATTCTCTACCCAGCCTGTATTTCTGCTTGGGATTGCCCTGACCCATGTCATGTGCAGGACCTTGCACGTGGCCTTGTTGAACTTCATGAGGTTGACACGGGCCCACCTCTCAAGCCTGTCCAGGTCCCTCGGGATGGCATCCCTTCCCTCCAGCATGTCGACTGCTCCACACAGCTTGGTGTCGTTGGCTGAGGGTGCACTCAGTCCCAACATCCATGTTGTCAACAAAGATGTTAAATAGTACTGGTCCCAATACCAACCCCTGAGTAAAACCACTCATCACTGGTCTTCAGTTGGACATCGAGCCACTGACTGCACCTCTTTGAGTGTGACCATCCAGCCAATTCCTTTTCCACTAGGTGGTCCATCCATCAAATCCATGTCTCTTCAATTTAGAGGCAAGGATGTTGTGCGAGACAGTGTCAAATGCTTTGCACAAGTCCAGGCAGATGATGTCAGTTGCTCTTGCCTTACCCACCAATGCTGTAACCCTGTCGTAGAAGGCCACCAAATTTGTCAGACATGATTTGCCTTTAGTGAAGCCATGTTGGCTGCCACCAATCACCTCCTTACTTTCCATGTGCCTTAGCACAGTTTCCAGGCGGATCTGCTCCATGATCTTGCCGGGCACAGAGGTGAGACTGACTGCCCTGTAGTTCCCCGGGTCTTCCCCTATCCCTGGTGATATGCATAGAATCAAAGCTGATGCTCATCTCTGAATATATGGGACCTAACTCCAAATTCAGGTGTCCAAATGATACAATTTTGTTAACAGGCCCTACAACCTTCTATATGAACTCTATACAAGACTTTTATTGTTCTGATAGACATAGAAAAGCAGGTCATGCTTTTTTGCTTCTGCAGTTTTGGAGCTGTCTGGACATAAAACTTGTATACTACAGTAATAAATGTGTTGTTCTCAGCTATAATTATGTTTTATATTTCAATGAAAATCTTTCTAATCCTGTGTTGTTTTGAAGAATTGATGTCATATGATCTTGATAAAATTAATAGCATTGTGAAGGTCTATTTACTTTCTGTATTGTTTACATGTATTGCACTGTAAACTGAATGCTGGTGGGGCTGCTATGCTCTGGAGACTATTCTGCACAAATCTTCATAAAATCTGCAAATCTTTCTTTATGATTAGTTTTTGAGGGAGTTTTTTCTTAAATATAGGACTCAATTGTGTAATAAAAGCATTGTTAATCAAAAATACATGCTTTCTAGTTTGAAAAAGAAACCCATTTCTCATGGGTAACCTCTCATGACAGGTTATTTGAAGATGTGAGCAAAATATAATACATTGGAAGATATAACACGTGGTATTGCATAACTGCAAAATGCTGTTTCATTGAGATCTGTGAAATTCTACTACTTGAAATATTGTTGTTTTCTTAATTATGTATGGAATTGAAGAACTATTTTTATGTATTGAGGTCAGCTCAAGTTTTGCAACCATATCACAGCAGGATGTAGTTCATTAAATACCTATAGTTTCTATATTTACAGTAGATTGAATGCTGGTATTTTTTCAAAATCTTGAGACTTCAATTGCTGCTGTACAGAAATTTTGCTTTCATTATTCTTTGTTTCAATTTATCTGGCAAGTGTAGAGTGAATATTGTTTTTTTCATTCTGTTTAGTTCACTCAAAATTGAGAAATCAGTTTTGGCTTACAAAAAACCACAAAACAAACAGAACACAAACAGAACGATTCGTTTTCTCTTTCAGTCCATAAGTAAAAAACAACTACAAGTGTATGAAGTCAGCATTGCAGAGAAAAACATCCAAAATACAAATAGGAACATACCTGCAAAGATGCTTTCAAAAAGATTTACATTTTCTCTTTGATTTTATTTTGGGGCCCATGAATCATTTCAGAAATACGGCCACTATTGTGTGAGTAGGAGCAATGGGAGTTCATTAACAGGCAGTATCTCCTTTATTTACCAAGTCAGCTTTGAATGCAAAACATGTTATGCTACTTCTTTCTCTGATGCTTTCAACACAATTAAGGTAATTTTATTTATCTAGGAGCTATTTAAAATGCTGGGATATGCACATTTTAATTGAATTCTGATTTCTGTCCAAATGCAGCCTGATGCAAATCACAGTCAAAACAATCATTTTCATTATGAAGAATATTTTCCCTGACATCTTAAAAAATCATAAAATTCGGGATGTGCAATAAATATATGGTGAGACAAAGTAGCTTTAAATATTATTAGATATAGCTCATCTTCTTAGGGAGCAGAAAAAATTACCAGGTCTTGTGCTAATTTATATTTAATTGCAGACAAATATGTCCTTAATGGTTCTGTCTTTAAGTATTCTTTTAAAACAAACAAGCCTGAAAAGTAAAAATGAAAACTCAGAGTAAAGTTAAAGATACAAAGCTAGGTTTCCTACTAGTAGCTTTAAATCCCATCTTAAACCTCAGATGTGAATAAATCCATCTTCCCAACTCCACAGTACATCAGAAAACATGTCATGAAGTCAGGCACTTTGTCTCAGGTCCTGGCTGCAGGCCTTTGAAAAGGGGTGTGTGTGTGTGTGTGTGTGTGTGTGTGTGTGTACCTGTGTGTACATTCATCTGTATGTACGTAGGTGTGTACGTGTTTGCCTTATATGTAAGGGATTCTTTTACATTTACCTTCAGTCTGCCTTATTGTGTGTTTAAATGAGGTAGAAGTGTAACTGACAGAGAAAAAAGCTCATTTTGCCAAACTTTGGTGGTTTGAAAAATGTTGTTAAAGCTTCCCTTATAATTGAGGGGGAGAGAGAGGTACGGGCAGGGAACCGTTCATCCCATTTGTTTTAGATGTCCGTCTTCAGGTGGGATGAATTATGTTCTGCGTGTTCCGCCTTTTTGCAGTCAATACAGAGTCTAGGGCAAGTAGGTCAGTAGCACAGCAAGCTCAGAGAAGTACCTAAAAATATTCCAGTTTTTATCACTCTATAAGAAATGTGAGTTAGGTCTTCTTGATGTCTTCAAAATGCTGCATCTTGAGGGTAAGATTAACGATTTCTTTACAGTGATGAACAATGGCATTATACGAGTTAATTCTGACGAGCAAGTGGTATCAGTACATCACTATGGGTGTGTGACCTTCAAGAATAACATTCGCTGCCACTGCTTTTGGAATAAAATTTGGAGGCTTGACACTACGTTTGGAATAAGAGCAGGTTTAGGGTTAGATTTGATTTCCTTTTCTTTTTTTCAGGATTGCAGGCAGTTATTACCTAGACTTAGACCACCACATATTTGTGCAAGACCTTGTGTTAGCATTTTTTTATATGTAGAGGGGTCAACAGAGATTATACGTACCACTCCTGCCAGCTGTTTTAGACCTCATAATGGCACTGGGCTGTGACTCACGGAGAATTAATTCGTCAGAGGTTTCTGGCAGGGTCTTGAAATCACTGTTTGTAAGGAAGCAGCTCTCGGCGATGCCTGGTTGAAGGTACAGTCATGAAAGTTGAGCCAGAGGTTGCTGCAGAGTTGGAAGTACTGGGGGAGAAAGGAGTTGGTTGAATGCTGACTCCCAGACTGCAAAGAACATCATTAATCATCTTGTGGTAGCGTTCCTAGGAAGGTACCTTTGGGTGCGGACTGGTTGTATGAACATGTAGGTGCAAACATGAATCTGCACTTCTTGAGCCCATTACCTCTCCACCTTCTGAATCTTTGCTGTTGTGTTAGTCTCGGTGCTCAACTGAAGCCTCTTCCGTCTTTCCCTCTCTTCCCTCATCCTGACTGAACCCACTCAGACATAATGCTGACGGAGAGACCTGTCCCTGCAGATCTCCTCCCTGGACCTGCAGCTGCAGCGCATGTAGTCATTCACTTCTACATGTGTTCCTGCACCTCAGACTGTGTAATGGGAGATATTTGGTGGCTGCCTACCACTCACGTGTGGTAAGATACCATTTTTTCCTTGTTGATCAGCAGATGTAAAAGCAAAAAAAATAAAATAAAAAAAAAAATCCCACACATATTTAGAATTTGGTTTAAAATATATTTTCTTGCTTAAAATAAACCTATCTAAATGCAGATATAAAATGTCTGAATCTTACTGTGTTAAGGCCTAAACTTTAATATATTGAATTCAAATAAAATGTAATTCTTTGGGCAGCAGAAGTAATGCCACCTGATCTCTTCAGGCTTTGTACCTCATTGATAGGCTGTGCTGTGAAATGTGAGCTGCATTTAAAACTTTTCCCAGTGTTAAGGCGTACCGTAATGTTCTCCCTCTGGATTGCCTGCGGACCAACAAGGATGAGGCTCATGCTGCTTCCCTGCTCCCAGGGAGGCGTTAATACAGTCTCTCTTCTCTCCGGTTTCCTGCCTGTCTTCAGAAAACCAACAGAACTGAAATACCTTTGAGGCTTTATCCTCAAGTTAGCCAACAGGTTCAGCAGTTATTAGGGAAGCTCACAAATGGGAATATAAGCATAGAGCAAATTCACACTGGTAGTGTTATTGAGTGCTAAAGTATTAAAAAATAGATTTTGTGTATACCTAGAAGTCCATTTATGGAAGCACTACAACATGAAATCAGGCCTCAGCGTAGCCTGAGCTCTCATCCCACTGGAGTGTGGGATAAAGCTAGCAGTGACATCAGTGGGAACAGAGTATTGAGAGCTTTCAGAAATCCCCATCCAGTCATATTTTTATTTCCCAGAGAGTTATGAGTATTTCAGATAGTAGAATTTAAACACATAAAGGAAGAAAGGCAGAGTCATAGGAAATAGGGATTTTCTCTTCTTGAAAAAGAAGGGAAAAGGAATGTCTCTTTTTGAAAATGATAAGAATCAAAAGAAGTTAATGAAAGCAAGAGTCTGCAGAGATTCTGTGCCGTTAAGAATGGACATAAGGTGTGTATATCTAAACTTGCCAGTAAAGGTAGTTAATGTGTAATTCCAATCTGAAAGTAGAACATGTGCATAATACTTATCATAGATTACAGACTGCATGGGAGAAGTAGAGAGGTAAATCACTTTTGGGATATTAGAGTGAGATTTATGTCTCGGTAGGAACACCGTGAGTCTCTAAGGTTTGTTACAACACAAATAAAACATCATAGCTTAGTGTGTCTCATTTTATCCTTTTCAGGAAAAGATCCCAGCCCATTCTTAGCCCTTTACATTATTTCCTTCCAACTACTGGTGTTAAAAGAACTATTTGCAAGCTTGGACTTTTGTCCCCACAAATAATTTGTCGTTTAAATGTTATAATTATTAATCAGCTGTCTTTTCAAAGTTAAGCTTGAAAAGCTTTAGATTCTGATACACTGAAAATCCAAGCCTGAGGAAATACAGACATGTCCAGTGGGGACTTTAAGTCTTGCTTCTTTGTCTTACAGCTGTGAGGCATCCTTTATTTGGGTAAAGAAACTGCACAAAAAAAGAGATGTAAGAGCAAGTGAATAGAAATGCAGAAACGAGAGGGTGTATAAATAACACAGTACAGAAAAGCTAATATCGGATTCTTTCTTCGACCCTCTTTGGGAATAGATCATGGAACCCAATTTAACAGAAAAACAGCGTTTCTGCAGAGGTCTTGTAAGGATTTATTTACACAATAAATTCACTTGCGAAAGTTCAAGTGGTAGAAGGCCTGATTCAGAATATTTCTAAAGGGTATTTGATTGCATCTAATACGAGACAAATGGTTTAATAAGTTTTGAGCAATGCCAAGACATTTCTGGATTTGACCATATGCCCTGGAAGATAATGACATTGCTAGCATTGTTTCCAATGTGCAGAACTTAGCCCTGAATGAAATTGAATAGAAACTATCATTAAATTAACCAAAAGTTTCTAGGGCTATGAATCAAAATAGAATTTTAAAAGTCTATAATCAAAAAGATGTTTTCTTTTGTTATCTAATATTACAAAATTGCTTATGCCTATTATAGTTTTAAGTTGCCCTCTGAGGAACTTGGCACAAGTACTATCAGACTGAATGACTGATTTTGCAGCAGTTCCTACCAAAACATACAAACCAACAATCACCAGAGTTCCTTCTTGGCTCTTATTATTGAGCTTAGATAAAACAGAAAAACAAAGGCAGATGTGTAGAATATGTTGAAGATAATGATTTGGACAAGCAGTGGCTGTTTGTCCTCTACTCTGATTATTATCTGTTGACACACTGAAAAAACTCACTTGGATGTGATCTGAACCAAAGGATCGCAGCATCAATCATCTTTTTGGTCTGAACAGCAGTCCACTGGGGGAAAGGCTAGTTCAGAATGAAGGAACTGAAGATAATAATAGCATTTTTTATCTTAATTTTAGTCTGCACCTTGAAGGCTTTTAACAGGCATTAAAAATAAAGCTAAGGTCCTAATTTCTCTTCCTGGAACTCTCCATCTTTTCGCTTGATGTCTTCATGAGGTTCAGAACCATCAGATGGCTTTCTTCTCCTCCTTACTGGCTTGGTCTTAAAAAACGCTGAGAATTGTGGCTCAGATATAGCAACAAATGTAAATGTGCTTTATCGTGGGAGTAGATTACTCAGTGTCCTTCACATTTTGCAACCCTATGGTCTCTCTACTCTAAGCCATAGTCCACTTTCAATGACTTTTTTGCCTTATGACTGGAATGTTCTCAGCTTGATTGTCCTCTCTCATTCTTTGACTAAACTATTTTTCTATTTTTTCCTCCATTTCTCTGTGCAGCCCATTCACCTTTCTAGCCTTCAGTAGGGGTAAGTAGTGCCTCACACTACCCACAGTTTGTATTTCACTTCTCACACCTTTTTTTGGTATGCTGTATTCTGCTAAATCAGCATTTTTTTAGAGGCGTGAATCTTTGCCCATTAACAGAGTTATATCTGTCTTCCTGCTCAGCAATATTCCTAACATAATTTACTGCTCTTCACATTTCCTATGAAATCCTTTGCTAAAATACACATATTTCATTCAATGTAAAATATGTGCTGGTGCTTCACCTCTGTCCTTTTTTATCTTATGCTGCAGTTGGAAGGGCAGCCTTAGTCCACGTCCCTAAATAGAGGTCAGGTGAGCTCCGTCATAAAAATAGTATATTCTGTGCTACTGCTAGTACTACTTAGGGGCTGTACCAAAGCTGCTGAGCAACCTTCCTGTAATTCTGGCCATGGTTTGGCTGTGGCCAGTTCATGTCTGTTTGCTCCCGGATGAACTCTGTCCTCTGGCTTGGGGGGTTCTCTCTCTTTGGAATTAATTCCTTGGTGTATTTATAGAAAATGATTATGTTATGTATTGACAAACTGACCCTTGCTAATAGGAAGATGTTTTGAGTTGTTCTGTTTCCTGTTCCCTTCTGGAATGCAGAACTAGCATGCTGGTCTCCGGTTTTAGCACGTGAACGCTGTATCGCTGTACATGCAGTAGCAGTGTATTAAGAGTGGTTGAAAACTATAATAGGGAGGGCAGACTAATTAGATTTCGGGTGCTAAGTTACTAAAATGCTTTTCTGAGTGACAATAAGTTGTTTTTTGAGCAGTGAACCAACAAAGATTGGTTTCTTAAGGGTTTTCAGTCTTTATGGTGATAACCAGTATGGATTCCCTGATGCCTGATAAGGGTCCTCCCATTCTGCAGCCTTTTTCTGAGTGGTGCCATTAACAGAGTCCCTTTTTCTAGCTGGTCTCCTGTTTTCTCTTAACATGTAGAAATACTATATCTTGCAACCTGTCTTCCTATCTCATATTGGTTCCAATTAGCTTGAAGGTTAAAAATCCAGTAGTGGGGATTGACAAGCAGACATGTAGACTTAGTGTGTTCACATGGGAAAGCAGCTCTAAAACTCTGTTTGCCTGTAAATGTGCTGACTCAATTTACGATCCCTTTGTATATTGGCTGTTATTGTGCATGCTTCAAGCAAAGCATAATTACTAAATTGTAGCTCACTAAGTGCAAGTCTCACATGTTTAAAGATACTAAGATAATTTGATGAAAAATATATCTGACTAAAGAATTTATGTGGAAACAGTTTAAATGCCAGTCTCATGCCTGTATAAAGGATTAGCTCTGTCTGTTTACCATGGTCCTTTGCAGAAGGTGGAGATAAAGTTGATATTCTTGAAATACCAGGCATATGCAACCCATTGAGGTGGTTAAGTGTCAGGGCTCTAATGCTTTGCACCTCTTCGATTTTATGTTGGCTTAAGTGGAAGAATGTGAGCAAGAGCATTTGACTCTCATGATTTACTGGGCATTAAATACTAAGCAGAATTCTCCATCAGAGTGTGTCCCACCTTCCAACACCAATTTTTTAACCTCTTCTTTTTAAGAGCCTTACTTTTTGGCCCTGAATCAAGACAACCCTCAAGCCCGTGCTTCCACCCCATTGACTTCAATAGCGTTAAGCTTCTTTGTGTCCATGCATGTACATTGTAAACAAAGGTCTGATTGCAAAAGTTAGGTGAAGTACTTGCCTAAAGGTGAAAATTTGCTTCCAAGATGCGCTGTCAAATCTTCATACTTAGGATATCATGGAGTGTGCTGCTACATGCCAGCAGCTAGAGCTAAGGGGGCTCTCGGCAAGTTTCATGTCACTGCAGAATGAAACGTGACCAATATTTGCATTTGTTCAGAGTAACCTAATGTATTTGGTATTATTAATCTTTGGGGTTTTTTTCTATTGAGAGGTGCATTGTAATTTAAGAATGAATAAGGCTAACATAAACAGTACAATAAAAGAAGCATGAATACCTTTTTAGGGTGGAAAGACTTTGAGGAATTTTTCTTACACTGCAGGCTACTTACACTTCATCTATGTGTTATCATTATTCCCATTGTGGTTGCTGATCACCATGTGGATGTTGAGTTGAGAGACTGATCTCGCCATCTCTCTCAGCTCTGAACAAAGGCTCCATTTTCTTGTCTTCAGGACCTTTCTCATGTTCTATGCCACTGTAGCTTGATTGATTCCAGCAGAAGTAGGGTGCTACAAAGGAGTGGCCTGATGCATTAGGCCTCTAATGCTGACAGCGGCCTTTCAAATAATGCCATTGTGGTGGACTTACAATATTGTTATAAACACAGGTTTATTTATCCCAGGGTAGTTATTCTTCAAGAGGAGTTCCTGCAGAACTTGTAAGCAAGTTTTAGACCAGAAGAAACCACTACATTTAGTCTGGTGTTCTTCATGAAGCAGACTATTTCACCACACAATTACTTCATTGCAGTGACACATTTCTGATTAAGTTTAGAGCAAATTTTTGTTTCATTACTTAAAAATCCTATTTTTAAATACTTGAACTTGTTAGAATCCATTGTGAAGTTATTCCACTGGTTCAGAGTTTAGTTTGATCTCATTTTCAGTCTGAATTTGTCTAGACTTGTCTTTGAACTGTAGCAGCTTGCTGTGCCTCAAATATAAATATTTGCAATAATGGCAATGGGAACAGAAGATGTGTACTGGCTAAGAAAATTTTCAATATGTGAATTTGCTTTAGCGTGAAAGACTACTCCCAGCTTTTTAAGGCAATAAAACAAGCTTGTTCTTTATGTCAGTTTTATACAGTTTTTTCACCTATGTGACTGACCAGAATTCAGTTTTTTCAAGATAACTTCGACTTTATTAGTGAACTTTAAAATATGATGTAACATGAAATCAAATAGCCCGGCTATACCTGCATGAGGTATATCTCAGAATGATTTCCTGACTCAGAGCAGCGTTATGATCTACTGGTGAGAAGCATGGTCACAGCACAGCTGTTTTGCCAAAAGCACATACTTTGCTTTAAACCTTGGACCCTTCAGTGAAGGTTGTTGCTATGAGCAAAAATCCCCTCCCCCCCTCCCTTCTGGGTCTGGTCCTTTCCATTTGGGAGAACTGTGTAATTAGCTATTTTCTAACTTGTAAGAGGGGATCTGTATCTCCTGCCTTCCACCTGTTGTGTCCCTCTGACTTCTGCTCCCCTCTGTCCTCCTTACTGCTGAAGAAAGTCTCATGTAAAACTTCGGGGAAGAGTGGACCCTTGGGGATTCGTGCTTCTCAGTCCCTAGAAACGTGGATGCTGTAGGACAGCAACAGATCTACAGTTATTTAAGCCATGGGCTCTGAAGGACAGGATTTTATGTGGAGAGCCTATTTTTTGTCCTCCTATCGTGAGTAGAGCTCTGTAAGTGTGGTTTGGGGAGTGAATGCATAGGACCTCTCTCCCCAGTGTGGTCATCCCTCAGATTTGGTGTGGCTTCATGAGTCACGGTTAGCCCCATGTTTAACAACTCGGTGAGCCGTTAGCTCTTGCTTAACAGAAACTTGGGGTTGTGGTAGAGTATAAGGTGTCGTTCTGGAAAAAGGACATTGGGAACTTAACCAGAAATTGTATTAATTGTTTTAATTAGGCTTTCAAAGAACAAGAAGATAATCCAAAAAGTCTGAGACTCATGCAGATTCTGGAAAGAGTGAATTTCAAATAGTTTCTCAAAAAGAAGAGTAGGTTGTGGAGGTGGCAAGCTTTCTGGTGGGAGAATATTTCCAGCGTTGCCTAACATACCAGTGAAACAGTGAAACTTTGGCAGAGAGATCTCTGTGTGCAATGTTAAATATAATGTTGGAAAATACTAGCATGTGTTGTCAATTAGTGATTACAGGAGAAATGCTGATGAAATAGTGTGCCAGAAAGGATGAAAAATAGAAAGTGATGTCATCTTGTTTACAGGGAGATTCAGTGGGACGCAGACTTGCAGAGGGTTCAAAGGCACATATATGCGCAGATTTTCCCTTAAGCTGCCTTAGAGCTATGGGTTTTTTTGAACTTGTTGAGGAATGTCCCACTGCAACGGAGCAGAGTTGGTGACATCTTTGGATTAATCTCACTTAATGATTTAAGCAGTGTGTACATGAAGCTGGTCATCTGGCTTCTCTCCATAGGCAATGAACAATGACAGGCTCATCCTGAGAAGGCTTTACCCCACATCAGACTGATGTTAAGACAAGGTGATATTAATCCCCTCTGCTTTCCTGTTTTTTTTGGCTAACCTTCTGACTGTCCTGTGGGACTGTTTTTGTGCAACAGGAGTCTGCATGCCCCTAAGGATTAGCATTTCAGAGCATGCTAGCTGTTTCTTAATTTCCATTCAGTGAAAAGCTTTTGTTAGGGCATTTCCTTGATCCATGACCTGTCTTCTTCCTTCTTTTCCTTATTTTATTTGCCCTAGTCCCTAGGGAGTATAATGGCTTCAAACTAGAAGAAGGTAGATTTAGATCAGATCTCAGATAGAAATTCGTTACTGTGAGGGTAGTGAGACACTGGAACAGGTTGCCCAGGGAAGCTGTGGAGGCCCCATCCCTGGAAGTGTTCAAGGCCAAGTTGGATGGGGCTTTGAGCAACCAGGTCTAGTAGGAGGTGTCCTTGCCCAGGATAAGGGGGTTGGAACTAGATGATCTTTAAGATACCTTCCAATCTAAACCATTCTATGATTCTATGATTAGTTTACATTACTTTTTCGACTTCGTTTCTGTCTCTTTGTAAATTAATATGCTAGGTCATGTGTTGCTCTGAAGAACTTGTAGCACATCCTGAATGTTGCACAACTGGGACCAAAAATGGCCAAGGTGGAGGACAGCATGGAAAAGATGAAAGCTACCATGAGCTGCCAATTTCTGTGCTTGTGTCTTGTTGCTAGAAGAAATTAATATATTTAATATATGATAGAAAAGTCTGTGAAAGGACGAGTAGAGAATGCATGAGAAATGAAAAAGAAATGGAAATCCAAAATATTTACTAAGAGCCTTCTTCCTCCCCCAGAATAAGTTTAATAGCCCAGATTAAATTTGCCTTTCCTTGTAATTTAGCAAAAGTGACTCCTGTGCCTTAACTCTTGCACAGCACAGGGCAGAGAAAATCATGAAGCAGAAGTGGGTCAATGTGAGCGGTAGCAGAGGCTGAACAGTGGAACGAAGGGACTCAATTAGGTGTGATCATGAGTGACCTCACTGCTTTTTTCCTTTAAAAGTTCCAGCTCCTGGTTGTGCAGTCTTGCAGCTTCCTCAAATGGATGATAATTTTTGTGTGGCAGTACATAAGAATATGAGAGATGTGTATTGTGAAATAAAATTTATCTAACTGAATTTGGTGCACCGCTTACTTGAGGTTAAACAAAAAGTGAAGCCATCTCCAAGAACTATGTTTTCTTTCTGTAACAGCATTAAATTAAACATTCTGTGCATGTCATATGTGTTTTAGAAATATTTTGAGAGAGTTTGAAAAAGTCCAGTGTCATTTTTTATGTATTCCTACTTGTAAAAGCAACAGCATTAAGCTGAATGAATAATGGAGGGGGAAAAAAATGAAACACCATCATCACTTTTCAATAATCCGTTACTGTCATTTCATTAATCGGATGCATCTGTTGAGAAATGTTAACTGGCCAGTTCTCTTCTGGTCTAACGTTGTCATGCAGATACTGAAGAAGGTCAAAGTGAAGCAATGGACAAAGCACACGTCAATATAATGCTTAGGCTTCAACATCGTGGATTTTTTTTTTTTTATATTACATATTTATACAAAAGCTGATCTTAGAAATTTTATAGATGTCTTGGGAAAAAATAAACCAGTTCTATTTTCGGTATTTTTATGCACTATAAATAGGTCGGACTAATTTATGAGTCATAGCAAAAAAATAATGACCCTTTTCACTGATAAAGCATAAAGAAGATGTACTAATAATAACTAAGCAAATAAACGGAAGTGGTTTTGGCGAGCATATGATGAAAAGTAAGAGCAACCATCAGATCTGGAGGTTCAGCAACTGGAGCATTTTTTTACTTAATAGCAGCATCATCATCATGGGGTTTTTTGTTGGGCTTTTTTTTTTTTCTCCCAGCTCTCTCTAATTTAGGTCTGCTTTTTTCTACATTCAGTTTATCTCTGCCCTTGTCATCACTGTCCTCATCCATTCATTCCTTGTGTCCATTCCTCACCCACTGCTGTTTCTTTTTCCTTCAGTTCTCAAGAGCTACACTGCAACTTCAATGGATGAAACACAGTTACATAAAATTCATTCTTAATATCTTTTTTTCCCCAAGGAGAATGAACTGACCTTGCATTTAGAGATGTCTGTCTTGGTTGCTGGTCTACTACCATTCTGTAGCATGGATATATTTCTTTCCAAGTACTAATGACAATAGCAAGTGGCAACGTTCAGCAGAAGGTCCCGCAGGTCAGGAGGCAATGAGCTGGGGAGGGAGGAACAGCCTGTGCCGCAGCTGGGCTTGGCGAGAGAACAGCAGCCTCGGGAACAGAGCAGGAGCGTACAGGAGCTCCTTTACGCGTGGCTGTGTGGCAGATGTACGTGAGACCTGTCTACTGGCAGCTTGATATGCCAGCTCCAGTCAGAGTCAGGGCTGGGGGCATCTGCTGGGCAGAGGATTTGCTTCTACACCCCGTTATCCTACAGCCTGATACTTGTGTGCTAGGAAATTCACCGAAGGTAGGTTTGGTTTAAAATACTCGAAGTTCACTAAATGGCTGCTGCAGCAACACTTGTTCTGTGAGTAGTTGAGATGCCTTTTGCCATCATTCAGTGACACCGCAGCCATTCAGTTCTCTTCTTTCCTTCTGCATGAAGGAGGGGAGATTTCAGTGCCTCGGGGATGAACGTGAACATTTCTTTGTCTTATCCATATTGATTTCCTGTTATAACTTGTAGCATAATAGTGATAATAGCTTGAGCGCACTGTTTTTCTCAGCAATAAACCATGTGATAAACTACTGGTCCTTTTGTCTCTTAATTTGCCCTGTTGGCAGCCACATTAAGGCTTTTTACAAGCCCAGTGATAGTTTTATTGCTTTATTCAATTAAAACAGCAGACAACCTGAATGAAGGATGGAGGTACAAATGTAGTTCACATCTGATGCCCAGAAAATCTGGTGTCCAGAACTGGATGTGGATTGTTATACACACGGCATCACGTTTGGGTCTGTGCTTGGTCATTCCAGCCCTTGTGACTATGGAGGAAACCCAGACATTTAACTTAGACTGGGCAGGTAGCTTCAGATGGCTTGTCCCAGCTAGTAAGCCCATTTCTCCTTGACTGCAGGGACTGTGTTTGCATATACCCAATGTAATTTTGGACTGCCTCGATTATGCATTGCCACCAGTGTAAGTATGGAGCTCAGGACAATCGGGTAAGCTTTGGAGCTGGGTCAATGCTTCGGTAGTTAGGTCATCCTAAGCTTTGTGCTGCTGCACCTGTACTGTTACAGCTATCCAGATTTAGGTAGTTTAAAGATAATGCAGTGGTTTCCACGAGCTGTTGTTGCTCCAGACCACGGTATAGTCATGTCCCCGTTCTTCAGTCTCTGAGATGAGATCCATCTGGAGGATACTGCATGTATAGTATCTCATTGTTGGAAGTTTGTGACACCTGGCTTGTACCCATGTGAACTTAATATTGTGTCTTTGAAGCTAGTACTGTGTAAAAGCTGAGTAGAATTGGCTATGTCATCAGTTATTCCATCTCACCCTCAAGGCTGTACTGTTTTAATGTGGTATTTTAATACATAGATTTCTTTTTTAAAAATGTCAGGTTGCTGTGCTAGAAGCTGTAACAGCTACCTCTTTGTACAAGTTCCTAAAGATATAAGGGTTTTAATAAATATTTTTCTTTTGGGTTTGTTAAATGAGACTAATTGATGATATGTAGCATATTTCATGTTTAAGACACCATATAACATTAGCTAATTAGTTGCCCTCAAACTGCTTGCAAATTGGTGACTGCAGAAAGAGAACGGAGGACAAATGCCTTGCCCAGGGCCATAAAGGGAGTCGGTGCCTAATACAAAGCAGTTCCTGGCTTTCCTTGCACGCAGAGAGGCTAGTTTCAGTTGTGCAAAGACTGCAATAACACAAGGGTCAGACTAAAGAATACAAAGATCAGAGGAAATCTAGAGACATTTTCTCTGCTACACTCTTCCAACTTTCAGTAATCAATAGTATAGAGACTTGCTGAGCCACAGTTTGCATCCAAACCATCAGATTTTACAGCTTGTGATGAATCCATCCTCTACAAATGTCTAATCCTTTTTTGAACTCATTTAAACAGTTAGCCTCTTCCGTATCCTGTAACAGTGAGTGCCATGGGAGTGCCAAGCTGCATGGGAACTATTTGATTTTGCTGTCTGTAAAGGTGCTGCTTGTATTCCACAATATCCATTTTCTCTGCTGTGATGCGACTTCCATCCTGTCCCCGGGCAGAGGGTATGAGGTGTTGGAGAGCAGGGCTGGGAGTGCCTGGCCGTGCTTGTACCCATGGTGACCGTCCTTCTGCCCCTCCTGAGCCAAATGGCACACGACTGGAGTGACTGGCTGCTCTACTTGAGATTCCCTGGCTATAGGAAAGTAAAGGAATATCCTTTTCATTTTAACCTCAACCCAACCATTTCTTGGGCTGTTTTCTTTTGGCAGAAAAAGCTGTCAGTGGCACTTTTGCTGACTTTCTGGAAAGAGAATTCAATGCAGTGTCTGACCTTCCCCGCAACCTCTGTGTTGCAAACATGCTGTACCCTTTTCAGCCCAGGAATGGAAAAGCATTTAATCCTCAAAACCATCAGACGGTTATTTCAGTCAGTTTTAATTAACCCCCCTAAACCTACTTACTCCTGCTAATTAACAAAGAGAAAATTAAAGTCACATATAAATAATCTTTAATACACAACCAATTGTACTTTTTGTGGTGGATAGCGATAGTACACAAGGCGAGGATTAATGTCCGTTGAGATCTGAATGGTTTCTATTGTTTCTTTTTAATACCAGATTATGGGGGGTGTGTTTGGTATTGTGTTTTAATGCTGGACCGGTTTCCTTCCCTTAGCCTCCAAGAGAGAAAGAAGCGGGGAGGAGGCTGTGTCCTTTGTTAAACCCCCTGTGACTTTGGTGCATCCTGCAGAGCCGGTGCGGGTTCTCCTGCTGTAACCCGTCCCTCCAGCAGGAGAGGGACCTTGCAAGTGCAGCAGCATCCTCTCTGCAGGACGGGGTCTTCCCAGGGCTGCCAGCATTGCTCTGAATTGCTCAAGAGCACTAAAAGCAAATTTTCAAGGGCTTTCCTTGTTGTTCATTTTCTAGGCGGAGTCCCCTTTTGTCTGAGGATGACATTTTTCCCGATTCCTCTCGATTGTTCATTGGAGACCTTCCCCCATGCCTTGCCACAGCAGCTATGCACAATGGCGTGTCTGTGCAGCTCAGCTCGTGCTTTTCTCTCCTCCTTAGAGAAATAGGAGGGGAGGTGGCAGGTGCTTCATCTCTTTACTGTGCCGGGCAGCTAGCCAGCCATTCGTGGAGAACGTTTCACCTTTTGAAAGGATCTAACAGTGGAGGGAAAAATGTCATCGTGAGACCTTTCAAGTGTTTTTGGACCACCGCTGGGCTAACTGGTGACGATCTCAAATAAATTCTATAGCCGTAAAATGCCTGCTGAAAATGTAACTTTTAATAGATGATAAGAAAAAAAAAAAAGTATTTGGAACATGCTCTACACTAAAAAGCTGCATACCTGTTGTAATTTATATGTGATAGGTCAAAACACTAACAGAAAGTTTAGCAACGTCTAGTAAATCCTATGGCTTTTTAGAGTAATTCCTCTTGAACTCCTAACACTCATATAAATCCTAGGTGTGGAATACCTGTTCTGTAGGACTGCGCTGCTACAGTCTGGTTCGCTTTGTAGTGTTTTTGTTATGGAGTACTGATTATCCATGGTGCTATCTCATGGCATCTCCCCCAGTGACTTTTTCCCTGCCCCAAAGACTAAACTGTGCCTTAAGGTGATGATTCTTAATGACATAATTGATGATCTTGTGGATAGAGCTTGGCCTTGGGAGATACTGCTTTGTCAAGCTCCCAGCTGGGAGGAGCAGCTTGGGTGTTAGCAAAGGACGGCTCCACACCCACCAGAAATAGCTGCAAAGGCCCAGGAATGTTGTTTGTGTCTGCAAAACTCCGTGTGCTCAAGACACACAGGGCCACCCTGGAAGACGCGAACAAGACAAACAACAGCTTACTCCTGCTTCGCCTCGGGAAGCCAAGATGCTTCAGTGGCTTCTGTTTCCTTACTGAGGGACCTGGGACTTAATTAAGGTTCCTTGAGTTCAGACCTTCCGCGACACGTAGCTAGCCCCACAGCCATCGTGATGCTCGAGCTCAGAAGAGCAGTGAGCGGGTCCGTATCGGGTACCCCGCACTGCCGGGGACCGGTCCCCTGCGGAGGCAGCGTGGGGAGACAGGGAGGAGTTGGGACTGCCCAAGGTGCCCAATTTTGGGCTTGTGACCGTCTCTCTGTACCCGGAGCTGGGGGCAGCGATGAACTAGTCGTCCTCCTCCTGACCACTGAAACTGAGGTGGGCAGCCGAGCGTGCGGGGGGTGGTGGGGTGCCTGGGCACCGCTCCTCTCCTCTGCAGCACCTCAGGAACAAGGGAAGTCTCGCTGTAGTCATATGCTGTGGAGTAAAGCCTCTTGTTTTACTTTTTTGGCCTGAAGCACTGAAGCACAGAGGTTGTTTATACAGGTAAGGCCCTGCATAATTTCCATTTTTTTGCTAGTGGAAATAAAGCACGCCAGCATTCTTTGAGCATTTGTGTCCCACCACCGATAACAGTGACTCTTGCTGCTGTTTCTGTCCCTGCAGTACTGAAGGAGCTGGGGTTTTCTAGTGCCAAACCGTGCAATTCAGACAGACTTTCTGTCTGTCACAACAGTAATCTTTTTTCTTGTGCTCAAACAATGTTTGACATGACCAAACTTCATTTCTATATTGAAGTTTTTATGAAGCGGCGTCTTTGAAGAAAGCTGTTTTGAGTGTCTCCAGACATTGAATCGCTGCAGATAGCGGCCAGGCACTCCAGCGAGGGAGTCCGCCAGCCCTTCATTTCCAGCACAACGTTCAGAGAAATGCTGGTGCAGCAAGTGAAATACGGCTCTGTTGGAGGAGAATCGCCCAGGAGGCTGTTCGCTACGTCGCAGCATTCAAAGCTTCCCCAGTGATGGTACTTTATCTCTCTTGTGCAGTAATACAGCAGAGCTAAAAAATGACTGCATAACTGAGTGTCAGGTGAATCTTTTTTTTTTTTTCCTTTTTTTGTTCTGGATACGAATTAAGCAGCATGAATTTGTCTTCTCAGAGTAATAAAGTGCCTGTGATTCTTTAAATTTACAGCTTGAAGAATTTTAACAGAAAACAAATGTTGCAGTAACCTAATCTCTAAAAGAAGAGTCTTTCACACCGACTTTCCTCATTTTCTTCTTTTTCACCTAGGGTTATTTTTTCTTAGTTGTAGTGATCATGCACAGATTTTAATCTTCTTCTAAGACAGCAGTGAAGCAGTCTTGAACACCTCCTCCTGTTTTCTTCCTGTTGATTTTAGTACTAACTTTTCAGTTTCAGTTAAGTATATGGCATTTTCTGTAGTTAGAAGTGCCCTCCAAACCTCAGCTCGATCACTTTTCTTGCGTGGCTGCAAGGAAGGTAGGGAAACATTGCTCCCGTCGCTTAATGAAGAAAAATCGAGGTAGAAAGTCTCCTGGCCAATGTGGGGGTCATAGAAAGCCTGTGACTTTACTAGAGTTCAGGTCGGCGGCAGAGCAGGGCTGTGATGGCAGGAGTGGAGATGAGGTCTACACAGCGGACTCTCGCCTCACACTTTGCGATAGCTAAACCTGCTCCTCAGGTATTTGCAGTGCAGAGCTGTGGCCTCTGTCCCTGCCCAGGACTCCGTCGGTCAAACGTGGCCTGATCCGCGGTCTCTGCACCGAGCTCTCCCTGCCCAAGGACTAAGGCGAGCGGCTGCAGGGTTGCGCTGTGGTTGCCCTCCCTTCGTACAAGGCACCTTCCCCAGCAGCCGTTTTGCTCTGTGAGCAAAGACCTCCCCTTCTGCAAGCTGGCAAGTGGCAACTTGCAGTTAGCATCTCTTTTGTGACCCAGAAACACCAGGTTCACTCAGATCCTTGATCTATACCTTTTCATAAAGCAAACAAGCTAAAAAGAATGATGCAGTGGCTAATAATAACTCTCTCCTACTTTTTCAAGTCCCAACTGAAAAGTGTTCCAAAGCAGCATTCTTAAAATGTTGTTAAAGAGTCAGAACTACCTTATATACGTGGAATATATTTTGCCTTTAGATATTTTTTTTCCTGCAAGTTTTATCTTTTAAACCAAAATGATTAATTAGACAAAAGAGCTTTGTAATTAATGACTCGATCTGTTTCTTTCTGATAACTGCCTTCAAGATTTTGGAACTGCAGTGCTCATCCTCTCACCCTGTGCTTTTATTTATAAGATGAAATTAGAAAGCAAGTTTTGGTTTGTTTTTTTTCCTCAACTCTTAGTTGGTTTCAACTTGGAATGAATTATTCAGTGAACCAAAAATATTTAAATAAACTGTCAAGAAAGATACATTATCTCTGTATTTGCAGAAGAGACTAGCGCTGTCAGAATCTGTTTTAGCACTTCTTATTCTAGGTGCTTAACCACTGTCTTCCATTTAACTTGTTACTAGTAAACCACTTTAGATATTTGGCTTGTTTTAAAACTTTGTCAACAAGCATGTACTGTTTCAATCATTCAGTCTAACTAAAACACTATTAATATTTTATGTTTTAATAGATATAATTGTTTTCAATGTGACTTTAAATAGGTTTATTAGAGACAAATGCATCCAAATGCAATAGCATAATTTAAACAAATAATGGTTAAGTTCTATGTGGGCTTTTCTTAATTCATCCTAACTCACCTGTAGTTGGCCAAGAGGCATCCTGGAGAGCCAAGGTGCATCAGTTTCTAGTTCTTAGACCACAGACAGCTGAAGCTTGTGCAGAGGCATGAGATCCCTAAGCACCCATTCAGTTGCCAGTGATGTTTTTTCTGTGTTAGTCTTTTTTATTTAGATCTGATCTTCATTGGAGACTTTTCTAGGATACGATTAGGGGGACAGTAGGTAGAAATCGTGTGTCCTTGGCTGTCTGCCCCGTGCGTGTCCACGTTACCATCTCCTGCATCATTTGCAATATCCACAAATAACATCAGCCAACCTTTATGAGGCTTTAAAATTGTTCTATTTCAAGGATTCTGTAGCAACTCCAGTTCACTTTTTCCTATGGCACATGAAAACTACTCTGCTGAAACTGCATGTATTCTACAAAGCAGTCCTCAGGGTAGTGCTCGTTCAAGGTAGCTTTTTAGCCTTTCTTCTTCATTTGTGGGCATGGAAAAAAGTTTCTTTGTCTTCTGGTCTATGGTCAGGATGTCCCCATGTCTTCTGCCATTTCTTCCTCTTTTGTTTTGTACTATGTAGCATTCTTTCTTCTGCAATACGTTGCTGGGGATCCCAGATGTTCATCAGGAACTGTGTTGTCAGAGTCCCTGCAAAACAGCTGAGCTGGGAAAACAATAGTTGAATAAGTTTGATGGATTGAGCAAACATTTAATGAGGATCAAGAGAGCAGAGGAACAAGGCTATAAGGAGCTCCTAAAGTACTGCATTTCCCCTCTGGCTCTCATCTCCATCACTTTGCTTGGTACAAAAGAGCTGAAGCCTTCAAATGCCTTCTGGCATTTGAATGCAGCAAGTTATCGCAGCTGATTCTCATTCCTGACACAGTCTGCGTGTGCTCTCTTGTCTAGAAGTGCCACAAACACGCTGCAGTGGGGCAAGGAGAGCAGCCCCCTAACACAGGAGTGACATGGGCCAGGAACTCAGTAGCTTTGTCACATCCCCACCACAGACCCCACCGTGAAATTCAGAGTGTGACCTCCCGTTCACTGCTACCGGAATTCCTGACCTCAGCTGAAGCCAGGGATTGCCCTGAGCTGATGCAGACCATTTTTATTTTAGCTTTGTTTTGGCAGCTGTTTTGCTCCTTGCAATTGTCTTGAACTTGTGTAGGAAAGAAGGTACGTGAAAAATGGCACACTGTTGGGAATTTACGTCATCCAACTTTGTTCATTTAAAAGTAAATGCATCCCATTCTAAGATGCACGGAGAGTGAACTCCTTTCCAGGGCAGCCTGACTTTGCTGGCTACAGAAAAAGCCTTGAGGTGGCAGAGATGCCTCTGCTTTAGGTACTCGGATGAACCCCACCTTGGGTAACGTAACATGTATTTATTTTCTACTTCTTTGGAGTAGGGAGGAGAGAAAATTCCCTGTGTGGGTTCAAGCTGGTACCTATCTTGGACTCGAAGTGGGAAGAGAGGGCAGGAGTGGTCCATCCTCCTCTGGGAGAGTTTTGGGTCAGGGGTGGTTGTGTGACTAAAAAAAGATAGTTCAATCTTTCCCATCCAAAAGCATCAGCAACCCAGTAAGTGTGAGCTTTGCCTTCTTTTTCTGGAATTTGTTACTTAGAAATCCTGGATCTTTGCAAAAGCCTGCATTCTTCTCTATCACTGGGTTGATGTCATTGTGGCTTTTCTTGTTGAGAAACTTTATTGATGATCTTTCTGTTTCCAAACCTATGAGCAAATAGTGGCCAAAATATCTATGTCAAATCTTGTTTAGTCACAGAACTGCCAGCTTTCTCATCTCGGTTGCTCCGGAAGCTCCAACCTTTCCACCCTGTCGTACATCCCAGCCATCACGCCTGCTGCTGAGGTCTCTGCTGGGGTCTGTGCCAGCCCTGAGCCTCACTGGGGGCTGGCAGCTTCTCCTCTGACACATGGAGCCAATCTCTGCCGCCAAACTCAAGCTCAGCGAGACCAAGAATGAGGAGAGCTCAGCTCAAGGGCAGAGGTAAATTTCCTTTGGCCTAGAGGAGGCTTTTGGGGATTTTTTTTACAAGCAGCATACCACTTGCACGTTTCCATCCCTGGCTGATACTGGATAGTTGCAGCGAGTGAAACTACAGAAGTGGCCAGATTTACGAGAAGCCTGTCAAAAGCAAAACAGTATTGAGTTGTGGTACTTTGCCAAAACCCGTTAGGCACAGATTTTATAAAGCCTTCTTGTCTGCTAAACCAATATAAAAGATGAAAGTGGGGGTGACCACAAGGTCAGGCACCAGGCTGGAGGTTCACTCCAGCTGAGAGGCAGCAATTACAGCCTGTCCGTAGGCAGCAAGGACTGCCAGACCATTCAAAAGCTTTATGAACAACCACGGCTTGTTCTCAGAAGAATGTATGTTACGACTCTTGTTTATTTTTCATTGCGTTCATGAAGGGAGAGATTCTTCACATCTTGGTGAATAGTTGGAGAAAATAGAGTGTCTTTGGTTTTTCCTCTGGCTTAAATACGTAGAGCTAAATATGTATCTATTCAGATATAAGAAAATTGGCACTGATGCAGGGCACTTTCCAGCGCTCTAATAGGGCTCTCACAGCCTGAGTCAGCTGGACTAGCTGTGCTAGTCTTACAGGCCTCTTCTTTTGCGTTTCGGGTCAAGTAAGTGGACCTTTGTTCATATGAACAACTCCTACTGTAAGGGAGTGGCCTCACTGACATCATGTGAACTGAGGTTATTTGGAGGAAACAACAGAGGAGCTGCAGGATTGTATTGGTGCCATTGACGTCCGTTACCTACAGCACAAAAATAGAGGTGTCGGCAGCAGAGTGGATCAGGTGCATCACAGTCCGTTGTTCAGACATTTTTCACATTAGCAGTTGGGAGATGAAACAGATTGCAGAAAGGAGACACAGGAAAGCGATTTTGGATTAGCAGGGAAGGATGAAACTCACTTGAGGTATAAGGGTCAGTTTTGAGGACTGTGCACACCCTTGTCATTGAGTGGCTGTTGTACTCCACCTCCCTCTGTGCTTTTCTTACGTAGTTACGGAGCTGTTGCTGAACCACTTGTGTTTCTAAGAAGGCAGAGCTGCAAATGTTCCCATAGGACTGGTCCGTTCCCCATGGCCCAGTGACTGCCCTGGGACACCCACCACCCAGCCCTAGGTGGCTGCCGTGCTTTGGAGTTCCTTTGTGATGGGTGCCAGATCTGTCTCGTGGCCAGACTGGGATCCATCTGGCTCTGAAGATTTTAAAGTTAACATCTAGCCTAGGAAAAGTTTCTCTAATCTTCCTCTGCAGTCTATGGAGAGAGCCACCCACCTTTGTAAGGTGCTTCATCCAGTCCTACAGGTGGTATCTCCGGTAGCTGGTGTGAACCATCCACTGGGTATTTCTGGTGCTCTGGTGACAGCAAGGGGAGCTTCAACTTGATTTCATACGACTAAGGTTGAGCCTCCATTCTCTGTCAAATGGCAATAATAAAACTGGGTTCTGGCAAGGGTGTGAGAGTATGGCAGTGTGGCTGGTGTCGAGCAATGATTCAGATGCTTCCATGCACAGAGAAAACAAAGCACAGTCTTATTTAAGAGCTGCTGGTTCCAGAGGTAGATAAACAGGTTTCCTTTGCATTTTGTCAAGTGGTGAGTGAACTAATGTTAAATATATTCAGTTTTCTTTCCTTTTTTGAACCCTGGTAAGATTTTCATTGTTTAAGGATTTAAATGCTTGAATGGTTTTATTTGTAATTTAGTCAGTTAATAGGGATAGGGAGAGATGTTATCATTAAGTTTTGTTTGTTTCAAGATGTTTTTGTCCCATTTTTACATAGGAAATATTCATAAGTGCCTTACTATTTTTGTAGTAAAATTTAATGTTACTTTAATGGTTAGCTGTGCTCAAGAAGAAATTGCACGTACTGTGCAAAATTGTTATTCTGAAACAAAAGTCCAGGGTACTTACTGCCTAATTTGTGGAATTTACACATTTAGAAGGCAGTTTATTTACATGATATTTTATAAAAAGAAATATTTCCCATTTATTAGGAAAAAAAGCCCTACCTTGTTTTTATCATGAGGTAAAGAGGAGTTAAAGGTTATAAATACACATTGATCTTCTTTTGAAGGCAAAGCTGTATTAGACATAGGGTAGTAAAAATTGACTCTCTTATTGGAGTCTGAAATTCTATAGCTGCGTGTAAAAATGTGTGCTAGAAATGTGTCACTGCCCTGAGCGGAGGCATCCCCCTGCCCCATGATGGATGAACCTCCTTTCTGCCTGCCCCATCCTGTCCCTCGGCCCCATAAACACAGTGCACTAATGCAGTGGGTTTTCAAAAGCATTGTGATTGTACAAAAATTCTAAATGTTTGAAATATTTGAAATATCTGCATTATATTATACTGGAAATAACTTGCGTGTTATAACTGAGACTCTGCCAACGTTGCCTTTGCAAGAGTGTTCTGTTTTACATTCCCAAACACATGCCAGACTTCAACCACAATACATTTTTCTTTTATCCTAAACATATTACCATGCTATTCAAATATGTACATTTTTTTTAAAATGAGCTAGCTTTTGCCATAGCTTTTGACACTTCAGGCAAAGTACCCGTCTCAGTCAGCATTTCGGCAGTAGACTGTAGCTAAGGCGAGACCTTTTTGTTCTCTCATAGTGTGGATTTAGTCATCATAAGGCAAAAGGTGCCAGACATAGACTGGAAATCAAAATATGGTTCCATATTGATTTCCTGTGAGTTCTTTCTCTTTCCTCATCAAAAACTTCAGGAGGCTTGAATTCTGATATGAGTTCTTCTTTCTTAAACTGATAATTATGGGGGAATCGGGCCAGCACTAGTTCTGTAATAACGGTTTGCTGTTAAGTCCTATGCAGATGGCAAGTAAAGCCCAGAGGAGGTTTGCAGGTGGTAAATATTAGGTCTGAATAAGAAAAGTGGAAGAAGAGTCTGATGGCTGCTTGGAAAAGAACATTTTAAACCCCTGCTTCTCCTGCAACTTCCGTTGCAATCCTTATTGACCAATTCTCTGTACAATGTTAACAACGAGTGGTATTTTGGGGACTGCTGGAGGATTGTCCTCTCCCATTAATATAAAACAATGCCATCTAATGTAGTAACATCCCTCTTGTAGCACAGACCTGAATCTTCTGTTGCAATAATACTCCCTTGCCTTATAGGAGTTTCGTGAGGATACATGTGTTAAAGATTTTACAATACTATGGTAGTACTGGGCACAGGACTATCCATGGATACGTCCTTACAAAAACCTATTGGGACTGAAATTTCTGGTCAGAATGTTCTTGCTCAGTTGTTGCTCTTGCAGGGAATATGTTCCTGCACAGATAGGACTATAAAATGCATTACATAATTTGATATTCAGTTTTTTGGTGGATTTGGAGATGGTGGGATTTTGTCCTTTGAAGAAGTTGAGTCCAGCTGGGTTGTACAGGCAGTGGCTTGGAGGCAGTCATATCCCTGGGTTAGGATTCTCTTATTTTTTCTCATTCTCAATTTTCTAAAAGGGATTTTGTATAGATCAGCTTACTCTGAAAGTGGTGGGGGGTTTTCTGAATACCCATAGTCAGTTTTCAAAAGGTCACTTCTATGCACCCACTGACATGTTTTTTTCCTTCTGGAGCTGGGTGATTTTTGTCTTTGCTGAGATTATGGGGCACTGCTGGTACAAAGGCAGGCTGAGCCAAAATTCTCAGACCATGCTCCTATCCCTTACCCAGTCATTTAGAAAAACCTCATCAGGGATAAGTTTCTCAGGATTGAATTAATAGAAAATGTCATCCAGTTTGGCTTGTACGAAGCCTCAGATGAAGCAAGTATTTTCTGGCCTGTTCTTACTTTTTCCTGCCAAATTATCTGCTGAATCCACCAAAATTAGGCTATTTACCAGGCCTCCATGTTTTGTTTGATGTCAGATCTTCTAAAGAGAAAGTTAAGATTTATTTTCCTGTAGTTTTGTATAATGACCTAACTACAGCAATCCTTTAAAAACAAACACTGTGTTTGATGTCAAGAATAAATGTACGTTTTAGGTTGAGATAATCTCAGTGCCTGACCTATGGTGTATTTTTGCTGTGTAACAGAATGCATTGCAACAGGTCCAGACTGGTTTTATGCCATCAAAGTAACATGACTGATATATTTCTCTGCAAGGTTTTGGTGTGAACTAAGCAAATTACAGTAGAATGTCATGAAATTCAGAAGCTCTAAGTTAGGTTTCTGTTTGAAGCTTGAGAGCAGATGAAGCAGTTCAAGCAAGCAAAAGTATTCCTGTGTTGTAGTTTGTCATGTCATTGATCTTAGTTTAGTTGGTGATTGCTTTTAATGCACTGAAGATTCCCTCATTTTTTTCTTCAGTCTCATATAATGTTCAATATTACAGTGTTCATCATCCAAAATTTCACTGATATTCTTGTGGGGCATTGTAGCTGAGCATCATATTGAACAAGTATATCATTTCCTCATTGGCGATACTTTTTAGAAGGTGAAGCTGTTATGTGAAATTCAGATAATTCAGTTTTCTCCGATCACAATCACAAAACATTTAGCAATTTTAAAAATGTCTTGAAACCAATAGATGCTAAGCCTTTTATTTCAGAAGAAGCTTTTGCAATGTTAAAGGGACAATGCCAGCTTAACATTTCTGTTCCAGTAAGGTGGTTCACCTTTTGCTGCTGGTAGCAATACACATTTTAATCCTGTAGGATTGTGGTTCGTAAGTCAGTTACAT
The DNA here is from genome assembly GCA_008921705.1 of Burhinus oedicnemus. Lineage (NCBI taxonomy): Eukaryota > Metazoa > Chordata > Aves > Charadriiformes > Burhinidae > Burhinus > Burhinus oedicnemus. The sequence goes on along the minus strand of VFFE01009189.1, from coordinate 753,114 downwards.
TCTGCAAATGTACTAAGACTGAAAGATTTAAAGAAAAGGATCAGTCCCCAGTCACAGATCTGGCCTCTGGTTCCTGCACAGGAAAATAATGTTGCTGTGCTCGTGTTCCTGATACAATAGAAAGAAGGTTAATAGGGTGCAAAATTTCTCAATAAGAAAAAGAAAAAGGTGTTTTGCTGAAGTGTGTGAAACAAGCTGACATGAAAATGTGCCCAGGTTTTATTAGACCTCCTCAACTTCAAATATACCTACAAACAGACCTTCCAGTTTTACTATGGCAAGTGAGTGCTTCTGGGCTCTGATTTGTATACTACATGACATGTCTGGAGGAGTTACAAGCTCTTGAAATGTGAAGGGTTTAGTCTTTGTTATGCGAGTATGTATTCAGGGGTAGAGGTAATGAAATCGCAGGTTGACCTTTTGATATAGCAGCCCTAGCAATTGCTGCTATAATAATCATCCTCCTTTCAATTCCATGGGAGAATGGAAATTGCAGTTCTACAGATTGCTTCTAATTTTATGCATGAGCTTGCTTAGAGCCGTCTATCACTGAAGAGCATGTTGTCTCCTCATTGTGGCTTTTAAACAGCCTGTAGCATGCCCACTGTACTTCGTGGCGTGTGATGCCGGATGCAGCCCGACCAGATCAAGCCATCATCACATGTGCACCCCTGCCTCAGCCAGAGTTGCTCCACTCCTCTGCCCGTGACAAGAGGTGGTGGCGAACACCGCTGCTTTTCCCAGTGGAGATGAGTGATGGTCTGGCCCTGAGCACTGGCCAGGTACAGAGCAGGGCTGTCTTCTCTAAGGATTATTTCCTACCACGCTCCTAAAAGCACTGTGGTGACCTGAAATTAATTAGTTGTTGCTGACATGATGTGGCTCTGCGTTGCTCAAAGACATGATGGTACCTCTATGGACATAGGTGACTTTGAGAACCATTTCTGACTTGAAGAAGGGGTTGGGGCTGTGCCACGACTGGGACTGTGCTATACAGAAACATGAAGGCAAAATCATTAATGTGACGGGGTCAGGGAACAGCTGTGAGCAGATTTTGACAGGGGTCAAAGATGAGGTCAGAGAGTCAGCCATGGGAGAGGACTTCCAGCAGAAGTTAGTGGCAGGATAGAAAAAAGTAATGAATATTTTATAAGACTGAAAATAGTGGGAGTGGTGCTGCGTCATGCTCAAGGCATAGCAATGCTGACATTACCATTTGCCTCACCTCAGAGGCATCAACCTGAATGATTATGGGCATTGAATCATAGAATCATAGAATGGTTAGAGTTGGAAGGGACCTTAAAGATCATCTAGTTCCAACCCCTCTGCCCTGGGCAAGGACACCTCCCACTAGACCAGATTGCTCAAAGCCCCATCCAGCCTGGCCTTGAACACTACCAGGGATGGGGCCTCCACAACTTCCCTGGGCAACCTCTTCCAGTGCCTCACTACCCTCATAGTGAAAAATTTCTTCCTGAGATCTGATCTAAATCTCCCCTCTTCCAGTTTGAAGCCATCACCCCTCATCCTGTTACTACATGCCCTTGTAAAATGTCCCTCTCCAGATTCTTGTAGGCCCCTTTCAGATACTGGAAGGCTGCTATAAGGTCTCCCTGGAGCCTTCTCTTCTCCAGGCTGAACAACCTCAACTCTCTCAGCCTGCCCTCATAGCAGAGGTTCTCTAGCCCTCTGATCACCTTTGTGGCCCTTCTCTGGATAATCTTTGTGCTCTTAGAATTGATTGCAGCATATCCAGGAGATAGCATGTTTGCAGGATATTGGGATAAAGGTTGCATTGCAAGCTGTGCCTGTTGCCATTTTAAATACAGGCAGAACTAGTTAATCAATTTCTGCAGGTTATTTTTTTTAAATTTCAGGTTATTTTTCTTCTCTCAGCTTCTCTCAGTGTTCATGTATCTCTATATTTACCTTAGGACTCCGGAATTCCAAAGTGCAGAAGTGGGCTTTGTTTCCCTGCTATGTAGTGTGTTTCTAACAAAGAGATGGACATTGATAAGATGAATCCTAGGGAATAGCTCTTCCCGCACCCTAAAAAAACAAAAGCAAATTCATACCAAAAAAAAAAAAGGAACGTACAGAGGGATGTACAGGAGTCAGAAGATCTGAGTGAAATTTGGCTCCTGTGACGTTCCTGATAAAACTTCTTGGCTTACCACAGGGCCAAGGTTGCAGCTATGGATTTAATTTCCATCACTGCCATTAGATGTGCTGCCAGTTCCCCCCCCCATGTCACACCGTGACACTTTCCCATCGTTGTACAGTGCTGCAGGGGTCACTGGAAGGAAAGTCCACACTAAATCCAGATACTTACTTGGTTTACAAAGTATTGTTTTATTGCTGGCTTATCGTGGGGTGGCAGGTGTGGGGAGGTTTCCCAGCTGTTTGCAGACACCTCCTGCCTGGACTCTCCCTTTCCCAGCAGCTGAGGCCACATCACCCTGTATGTCATTCCGGTTGTCCTGGCAAACAAGACAGAGAGCCACAAAGTGCTCAACATCTTCAGTGCATGGCACTGATTCCCCATCTTTCTAGCATCTTGCAGCTTTTAGAGATGGATAATTTCCCTGTGGGGTAGAAAATACTCCCTGGAACTGTAGATCCTAGGGGATTAGGGGTGCTAATATGGGGCCAGTAGCTGGAGAGGGTATTTACATCTCAGGCAGGCCTTCTGGTTTGTTATCAGAAATGCATGGCTTTTGGCATGACTTTTCTGATATAACTCGTCTTCATTTATATTGTTCTAAGTTACTGTCCCTCAACGTTTTTCAAGCAGCTGTTTATCATTGTGGAAATGCATCTCCAGTTGAGAAGAGCAGATGGGCACCTCACTTCAGACTCGGTAGGGAATTAGCTTTGTGAGCCTCTCTTATAAGCAAGCTGGATTTAGGACCTAGAGTTTGCCTTTGTTTTGGAAACAATATTATGATGCATTCAGCCAGAGTACTACCCCGTCTAGGAGTGGTAAGGCTGGCACAGTAGTTTCTGTACGTGTGTGCAGTTATGGTACAGTGAATGCATAGAATTTCTCTGTCAAATACATTTTCCTCTGATTGTCAGTGTCCAAGACATTGTCTCTTGGGTCAGTCAAGTTACTAACTACATTTTAATATAAATTCTGATGCCATGTCTCTTCTGTCTAATATTGCATACATCTATGCATGTAGGCATATTTGCTTATATCTGTGAAAAATTACATCATAATTTTGCACAGATAAAGAACATAATAAAGTGAAATTAACCTGAAAAATTGACTTGAGAGGACAGGAGAATGTCAGTAAAAGTTATTAACAGACAAAAAGTTAATGCCTCTTCTTCCCATTTACAGGATTCTTCCTATTTACAGGATTCAGTTAAAGCACTGGTGGTGCTTAAACAATATCACACGTCAAAGAAGAGAGTACATGAGGAAGGAAGATGCAGGTTTGGCAGAGGCTTGCCAGGTTGGTAGCTCCGTCTGTGCCGTCTCCCTGCACGCCGGGTTGCCCTGCAGGGTGGCTGCAGCGGCGCACACACCAGAGAAGCTGGACATCCCGCCTGGGCAGGGAGGGGCAAGGTGGGGAATGAGGTGGCATAGGACTGAGATATTAGGAGCAAGGCATTTAATCACAAGTGCTGTTTAGGGGGGATTTGTGGATATGCATTTGTGCGGAGTGATCTTGGCAGCTGGATCCATTCTGTGGTATCCCAGAGACGGCTGCCCCACGTCCCTCCACCTTAAAGACCACCCGCTCTTCTAACAGCATCTGCCTATCTTCACCCTCCCTACACAAGCACCTGCCTTCCCCACCACGCCAGGGCAGCAGCAACCCACTCCCACCTTTCCCCTACTTAGGTAGGCTTCTCACCCCACTGGCAACCAAGGATTCTTCCCTCCCTCTCTCCCCCAGAAATAGCAGCCTCTTCCCATCTGCTGCCTCGGAGCCAGCCAGCAGCGCCCGGAGGTCTGTGAGCTGGCGCGGGGGGAGGCGTTTGGCTGCTCAGCCAGCCATTCTTTGTGCTGCCCAGGGAAAAGGCAGCAGGCGGAATGGAGGCACTGGGTTTGACTCGCCGGCTGCCAATTGGGCCATGCTGCATTAGCACATTCCGGCCATGAATAGTGTAAAACGATATACCCGGAGTACAGATGTGGTTTGCTCGCTGGTGCTTTGCTTCCCAACATTCCTGGTACGTGCAGCTTGGTCATCGCTCTTTTACTCTCTTCCTTCGATTGAAAAAATGATGAATAAGGGATAACTGCTTTTCTGCTATGTAGGGACTTGGGCCAGTTCTGTCAGGCAAAGAACAGAAGTTGTGGTACCACTTCCACGCAGTTAGAAATGCACAGTAATGCGTGTCTGTAAAGGCATCCACTTCTCTACTTGTGCAGACTGCTTGTGTATATGCAAGCATGTATGCATTTTTGCTGTTGTGCTCCTAAAAAGCTGTGTATTTTCACACTGTATTAGGACAAGCAAAGTATGAGGATACTAGGAAAAACAGAAGCATAGTCACAGAACCAGAGAATAGTTGAGGTCAGAAGGCACCTCTGGAGATCATCTGGTCCAAGCCCCCTGCTCAAAGCAGGTTCAGCTAAGCAGGTTGCCCAGGGCCATGTCTCGCTGGATTTTTAATACCTCCAAGGATAAGACTGCACAATGTCTGTGGGCAACTTGTTCCAGCGTTTGACCATCCTTAAGAGTAAAATACGTTTTTTATTATGTTTAAATGACCTTCCATTTCAGTTTGTGCCCATTGCCTCTTTTACTTTGACTGGGCACCACTGAGAAGACTCTGGCTCCATCTTCTTTACCCCCCATCAAGTATCCCCCCGAGTGTTCTCTTCTCCAGGCTGAGCAGTCCCAGCTGTCACAGCCTCTCCTCGCATGGCCTGTGTTTCAAGACCTTAATCATCTTTGTGGCCCTTGCTACACTGTCTCCAATATGTCTGTGTCCCTTGCACTAAGGAGCCCAGCACTGGACACAGCACTCCAGGTGTGGCCTCACCAGTGCAGAGCGGAGGGGAAGGGTCACCTCCCTAGACCTGCTGCCAATGCAGCCCAGGAGGCTGTTGGCCTTCTTTGCCACAGGGACACATGTTCAACTTGGTGTTCACCCCGACCCCCTTGTCTGCAGACCTGCTTTCCAACTGGTTGATCCCAGCCTGTCCTGGTGCTTCGCAGGTGCAAGACTTGGTATTTCCCTTTGTTGAACTTGAACGGTCTTTGTCAGCCCGTTTCACCATCCTCTTGAGGTCCAGCTGAATGGCAGCACACCCATCTGGTGTATCAGCCACTCCTCCCAATTTTGTGTCATCTGCAAACTTCCTGAGGGTTCACTCTGTCTCGTTTTCCAGGTAATAAATGAGGATTCTAAACAGTATTTAGTAGGTCTCAGTATCAACCTATGGGTGCACCACTAGTGACTGGCCTTCCAGCTGGATTTCATGCCACTGACCACAGTCCTCTGAGCCTGACAGTTTTCAGTCCACCTCACTTTCCACTTACCTAGTCTGTACTTCACCAGTTTGTGAATACAAAATGCAATGAATACCTCAGTTGCTTCATGTCCTTTGTCACCAGGTCCCCATTCCCATTCCCATTCAGCAGCAGGCTTGCATTTTCCCTAGCCTTCCTTTTAGTGCAGATACACTTGTGGAGGCTCTTGTTGCCTATCACATCCCTCACCAGATTAAACTCCAGATGGGCTTTGGTTTTTTCCAACTCCAACCCTGCATGCTCATACTGTTTCTGTATTTCTCCTGTCCCTGCTTTCACCTCTTGTACGCTTCCTTTTTATGTTTGAGTTCAGTCAGCAGCTCCTTATTCATCTGTGAAGGCTACCTGCCACCTGTGCTTGACTTCCTGCTTTTAGGGATGGACGGATCTTGAGCTTGGGGGAGGTGATCCTTGAAAATCAACCACGTCTTGGACCCCACTTTGCTCCAGGATGGTATCCCAGGGTGTTCTTCCAAATAGATCCCCAAACAGGCCAAAGCCTACTCTCTTGAACTCCAGGGATGTGATCCTACTGTTTGCCTTGTTCCATCCTCTCAGGAACCTGACCTCCACCATTTCATGGTCCTTGCAGCCAAGGCTGCCCCCAGCCTTCACATCCCTGATCAGTCCTTTCTTGTTTATGAGTATCAGGTCTAGCAGAGCTGGACATAACTGGAAAACTCTCAAACATAGGAGTTTTAAAGCTTATCTGTGAAATCAGTTAAATTTTCTTGAGCCATTGGTAGCTTTTATTTATTACATTCATTTTTTCATTTGTTGAATGAAAGTTCACATCACCATTCCCTGCAAGTCTTGGTCCAAGCGGTTTGTACAGTGACATGCTCTGCTTTTGTAGTCACCATTGCATGAACACTCCTTCCCTGATCCAGTAAGTATTATCCTCTAATTCTATGCAATGGCACCTACAGTAGCAAAGCCACAGTTACTCCTGGCCAAAACGTCATTTGGAGAAAATGTGGCTTTGAATGTGGAGTATTCTTTCTGAAAAGCCTTTTTAAAGATACACCAAAATTAAGGACATAAGGAAAATAATATTTTTGCTCCCTCATGTTTCGGGGAGGTTAGGTAGGTTCTGTTGACTTTTGTGCATGCTTGTCATGTTGATCTCGTGGGAAGATTCTTGATGGAAAGTGAGCATCCTGTGATCACTCCAAGTCTCAATGATCTGTGTGGGGCCTGTAGGTAACTTATCTAAGTGTTGCACTGGAAAGGTTACTTGCGGTCAACACGGTAAGAGAGTAAACAAGAATGGAGGAGGAGGTTGCACTGAAGGCAGAACCTGAAGCAGGATGTAGGCGGACAGAGCATCCGCTTGGACTTGTACTTTGAGCCAATCAAGAGTAGCCTTAGGCGCGTGCTTAATGATGTAAACCAATCAGTAAGTTGTTGGCGCGTTATCTCGAACAGCACAACGTATATTAACTGAGCTATCTGCGCAATAAAGCGGCATTAACCTGATCACATTGGTCGTTGTGTTGTGTCCGAGCCTTCTGCGTCAACAATCTCATTCTGGCTTTTTACCCATACCAGTATGGGCGTATGTCTTCCTGAAATTTGGCTTTGGGAAGAGACATCAGTACGGAAAGGCAGAAATGCCTCAAGTCTTGCATCTGATGTTGCTTTTACCTGGTTTAGTTCCACTTTCTTTCCTAGAACTGCATTCTTTCACAAGGGCGAGCCAGTATTTGGCTCTTAGCTTTTTCAGAAAATGCCAGTGGTGATATAATCAGTTCCTTACTGTCAGTGTGTCAATTCTCAGTTGGCTAGTGCAGCAATAGATTAAAAACTTAAGTGGGTGGAAAAACAGCTTTAATTAATTAAGATGGCTCATAATTATTTCTAATATTACTGTTCTCTGAGGACATAGATAGTCACCCATGAATATGCTGCATTAGTTTGAAAAAGACTAATTTCTCCAAAAGGGAAATATAATGTTATGTAAAACGTCAACCAGTAACAGCCTATTTAGGTATTTCCATATATTTCTTTTATTACAAGGGAGTATTATTAGCGTGGTTCATAAATGATGAGTTATGCTAAATAACATAATCCTGCCTTTTTCTGCATCTGCCTGAACTCATGGACCTCAGTTGAGTAGCCTTGGTGTAGCTGGGGACAATATTTGCCCCAGGATATGTTCAGGTAAGTAAATTTTTTACTGATAAGAAGCTGTGCAGACCATAATACAACACTAAACGTTTGTGTTATTCCATATCATCTCTTTCCCCCAGAGCATTTTTATGACTATCCAAGTTTTTGATCATGGTCTTTTTAGATGATCGAATTCACTTTCTGTCTCTAGAGGGTACAGAGACTAAAAATCTGATATCTCTTAGGAAATTAAGCTTCAGCATTCATCTTTAGTATCTCTTTCTAGATCTGTGGCACTCCCTCCGGTGAGTACTTGCCAAGAATGCTTTTTGTGGGTATTTATAGCACTATTTCTTTTGTAAACTAAATCTTTTTTGATAGACTTTGGCTTTTGGGCTCATTTTTATTCCATATCTCTGCTTGGGTTGTACAAGACCTCTGACACGTGAATCCACCGGAATGAGAGAAGAGGGTCAGGTTTACGCAAGTTTTGGGGCTTTATGCAAATTTGTGATATAATTCTAACAACCTTTTTCAGTACCATTATTGTTCAAGTCTTCCAGATCTTTCATAATGTATACTGGTAATTTTTGGGTTCATAATGTATTGATCATATAAATTATCTGACTAAGCAAACCATCTGGATGAAAATGAAGATTAAGTGCATGAAATAATGAAAATGTGCCAGTGGGAATGTTTCTTTAAGTTGTGTATATAGATCACAAGTCTCAAAAGAGAAGGAGAAAGAACTGACTGACGGCTCATCTATCTATATATACTCCCTTGCGTCAAGATCTCTGATCCGTAACATTGGGTTGCTCAGATAATGGTTTAAGTCAATGAAGGCTGACCAGTAAGCGAGTTCAAAGTTTGTTTTATAAGTCACGTTGTCCTTTTGCTGATCTTTTTTCTGTCATGTACATGATGCCTGATGTGACTTTCCAAATGCGGGCAATTTCCCAGCACTAGTTACTTGGAAATGTCCTTATCTTGAAGAAATGAATAGGAATGTTAGATGTTGCTTGTGCATCATACCTGAGGACCTCCCCCTATCCATCCATCCTGCTGACCAGGACTACATCCCTCTCTCACCCAAAAGTAAGCGTATGCTTTTCTGCTTTCCTGTGAGAAAATTTCAGCAAATGTGTAAGAGTTCATTACACAACTGCAAATTTAGCTGCTTTCAGAGTCCTAAGCTTTAGTCAAAGTAATGACTTTCCAAAATTCCTAGTGTTTTTTCACATTTCTATGTAGTTTAGAACTGGGAAGTCTCTGTAGCTGATAGCCTCATCCCATTCATTTTTTTTCTCTTGACTTCAATTTGAGTAGATCTAGGCCAGAAAATTGTTTTCCATGGTAATTTGGTAAATAACACTACTTAATAACTGGAATAACTTAAGGGATGAAGGTGAGCCTGCTTTTTGCTTTTTTCCTTCAGCTGATTCATGTTGGTTTTCATTCCTTTCTTTCTCTAATTCATTATCCTCCTTCTTCATTTTTGAACTTGTGATAGTTAAAATAAATATGCAAAAAAGCGCCCCTTATTGTTAATGCTGCTGAGATTGCCGCTCGCCTAGAAATACCTGTGGTAGCTTTCAAGCAGCTGCAATATTCGGCATGCTGTGCTGTGCTCCGTGTTACGATAGCTACCCTGCTATCAGTACTGAGATAGCTAATTTAAAGATAGCTCAAATATGTTCCCTTGAGCTCTAGTGACTGGAGTGTTGACTGTGAATAAGTACTCTGATTACACGGTGAATAAGTATTCTATATAATGTATGGGATATATCCAACAAGATAATGGAAAATGGAAAAGGAAGACTGCTTTTCTTCGTTTGCAGGTATTCGGTTTGACTGCAGGAAATGAAAAAGGTGAGGAAAATTACAGGAGGGAGGGGCAGGACACCATCATGATAAGGATCACTGTGTTTGTTTCTTCTTGTGATAGGGCAGCATTAAAATTCCGAGCATCACAGCAGCACGCGCGGCGTCGGTGCCTTCCAGGAGCAAGCAAACACAATTCAACAGCGCCTACATTTGTCAGCAGATCGTGCCGTTGGGAAGGAAGGGGGAGTCCACATGAAAGCTGCTGGCATTTCTGCACTGGCTGAGGGTTCCAGAATAGCGTATTGTCTCGCAATTATTTCCTTTAGAGTCGATCCAGTGAACTTTCCTCCACTTCTGCCGTCCCACATCTGTTTTGTTAAACAGCTGTAACTGGTTTAGAGTCACCATAATAAAAAAGAAACCTTTTTTCTTGCAAAGCAATCTGTAGTTTGGCAGGGAATAAAATGGCCACTTCAGCACTAGTGACAGAAAAATCTGCCTTTAATTGACAGAAATAGCTTTCTCCAGACTCTTGTTTAGGCACGGTATCTGAGAATATGTATGCCCTGGAGTACCCTGGGGGTTAGCATGTGGCACAGAAATACAGTTTAATCTTTTATGCTTTGTAGTTGTCTTTGCTGTGTTTCTTTGTGAATTCTTCTCCCTCTTCTGCTGTAACACTTTGTTCAAGTTCATGCATTGCTGTGCTGCAATGCTATATTGCAATTTCTCTGTCTCTCCTTAAATTTTTTTAGAAATTAGGTGAGTCTCTCTGCTAGTATTTTCTTCAGGACTCTTGTCTCCTATTATGAACATAAACTCTGTGAAACAGGGTGCTTTTACAAACCAAGAAATTCCAGAGGCTCAGATCTGAGCTGCAGCAACTTCAGGTCTACTGAAGTAACCTTGGCGAGCAAAATGTTATGTGATGAACTAAACACGGTCAGCACAGCCTCTGAATTCTCTCTTCCTACTCTCAAACCAGTGCAGGAAACAGAGGCAAAACACATTTCACCATTTGTGTCATGCATCGTGAAATATTTTTCAATCTCTAGTGCCTTCTGAAGCTGCAGACTCAGCCTTCAGTAAGAGAGAGTGTGGAGTCGCCTCTGGGCAACGAGGATAGCAGATTTCTGCAGCGATCTTCCTCTACAGCCCTTCTGCCTCCTTCTCTTTTTTTCCACGAGTTAACGTCAAACCATTCAGCAGGGAATTTACAAGCCATAAAACTGCATTATTCAGTTATGAAGTAACAACCTCATCATCATGACTTCAGGAAGTGCTCATAAAAGCCAGAGTCAGATTTATAAGCAGAGGAATTGCCAGCTATGTCTAACATATGGTTCATGGTGACAGACTTGCTGGTTTCTGTCACCCGATAAGTTAAAATTCTGGTTAGGTGTACTGTGTATAGTCTTTCTTTGTCTATGATTCAGTGGGTTAAAAACATTTAATATGGAGCACTTCACCTGGGGACAAAGCATTGTGCCCTTGGATGTTGTTTTTCTACGTTGCAAATGAACTTTCAGGTTCTTCTTTTTTTTTCCTGAAAGCAGATGTGATGCAGAAACCTGCTGTTCTTCCAGGTCACAGTTTGGTCACTGTCCTATGGATAGTTCAGCAGTTTTCTCATCCTTTGATACTCCTTCAATGCAACACTCAAGTGATATGGTTACCCTGTGGGTGAAGCAGAGGACTACGGACTCGCCTGGTCTGCCTTTGGATGGGCCACAGGCACGTTGCTTTGCTTTTTGGGTAATTGTTATCTATTTTTCGAAAGACAGAGACCACATTTTCCTTTTTCAGACCACATTTTCCTTGTTCTGTTTCTTCAGGAGCTCACCAGATCTACACGATCGTTCAAAACTAATTGCCAGTGACTCAGAAAGTTCATTTGTTCCCCTGTCACTTGAGGCTGCATTTCATAGCATGTATTAGTGGCCTGCAAAATATTAATGAAGACATCAAACCGTTTTTTTCCTCACAGGAGTATGAAAAAGGGTGAAAGACACTGAGATCCTATATATCAGCCACACATATATATAGCTGGAGAGTAATCACAGTGATTATTTTGAATATTTTAAGACCTGCTCTGAGGCAAAAAAAAATTGTTAGTGTAGTCTGGAGCCCGTTATTATGAACGAGCTGTAACAGAGATGTTGAGAGGTCTTTCACAGTACTTCAGAATAGCTGTTGCCCATTAACTGTGCCAGAACCCTCTAATGTTGCAGGTTTTAAAAGGCATTTAAAGATCATTAAAAGATTAAGCATTAAAAGATCGTTTAGAAGGTGTTGAAAGTCACCTACATGACCCTGGAGATTTTGCTAGGTCCGTGGCTGCCTGCGTGGACACTTCTTCTGTTTTACAAATTAGCCCTGTACTATTTTAGTAGTCGTGAAACTATGATGTCTTTAATTTAAAACATTGAGACTTCATGTTAATAGTGGCATAATTCCTATCATTTTGTCTGGTTACATGGAATCCCTTAGCTCGTGGAGTAGTGGGATGTTGTCTTATTCTTTGCTGAAGTGGTGATCTGGTGACATGACTCAGCAACAGTTTAAACAGAGACCGTATCTGCTTCTGTCCGCTGTGATTGCCCATGTGTTTGTTCTCTATTATTTGCAATTATTTGTCTCAAAAATAAGGAAATACAAATACGGCTGTTGTGGTTTTGCACTAATGTTCAAAGTCTGATTCCACATCATTATGAAAATCCTATAATCCTGAGCATAACGTTATACAACACAAGTTTACAAACGAGACTATTTCCAAGCAAAGCACTCAATACATAATGAACTTAGAAAAGTTAATAGTTCCTGACATTAATGTTTGCCTGAAGGTCCGAGTGGCGTGAGTCTGGTTTGAGTGAGGGAGGACTCTTTGTGTTTCCTCAGGCGCCTGGTGTGGCGCAGGCGTGCTGGTGCTGCCAGTGTTTTTGGGTACTGCGAATAATTTAATTCTGGGGTTGGACGGAGCATTGCAGTGTGGGAGCGATGCTGAATTATGTTTCAAAATGAAACAAGATGTGGAACAGAAAAGGGGCAGTGGAAGCAACTCTTCAGCAGGCGGCTTCGGAGGCGGGAGCTGCGAGACAAGGACAGGGCAATGCTCTGTACTTCTCAGGAGCATCATGAGCGTTGCCCATGGCCTCTTGAAGTGGCCTCAGTATTTGTTTCATTCTCCTCTTGATGGATGCCAGGAAAAAATGGCACAACAGTCTCTTCTTCTAACTGCTTCTAACCTTCCCTCCAAGGAATGCCTTTTGAATAGCAATCTCACAAAGATGCTTTAACACATAAAAAATTATGATATTAAAAAAAAAAAAGAAAAAGAACAACTGTATGAAAACGCATTAAGGCAGCGACATGCATAAAAAATATCATGCTAAGTCAAAAACATTTCTTACCAATGCAACTTGAAAATGTGGTGACATTTGAAGCAGCTAAAGCATTACTTTGATGCTTGTGAGTATCCCATAAGTGCTATGATAGCCCTGGAAACGGGGGAAGATGTTGCTGAACACCTAAAGAGAAATGGTGAGCTGTACACCTTTCATTGCACATTGTCACTTAGCAATTTTTATTTAAGAAAGGTTGACAGAGTCTTTTGCAACCTTATTAGGTAGTATTACCATTCGGGTTCTGAATTGCTCTAGTACTCTGTGTGAGCTTTGTGGTTATTAATCATTGATTAGGATTAATTGGGATTGTAGAGTTCCATCGATACCCTAGCACTCTAGTGAGGGGCAGAATGAATACATGAGGAGGTCCTTGGTGCAAAGTGGGTCTGTGCATTTGCGAGGGTGGAAGCTAAAGCTTGTTGCCTTTTGTACAAATTGATGAATGTGGTGTGGGCAGGGGCCCTGCTGGGTTTGAGTACAATAAAGGATAATGATGCATGCTATTAAAAACTGAAATTAATTAAGCACAGACAGACTTCTACAGCTGTGGGCTTGGGTGTGCCCTCTCCTGTGGGATGCGTGTGATCTTCCTGAGCTACACCAGCGTCAGTGGGACTGCAGAGGAGGCTGCAGGCACTACCAGTGGACCTCTTCAACTCTCTTTCCAAGAAAATTGGTAGGATCCTGGGAACTGGGAGCTCAAATCCCTCTTTCCCCCATCCAGAATTCCAGGTAGATGTTGAACACATAAGTCACTGAATTCAAGCATTGGGCTCTGTCATTATTTTTTAAAAATGTTTACTGCATTTGTTTATTTTTGTTAGCCTCTCAAAGCATTTATCTGAAAGATGGTATAAGTTTTCTATTGATTTTATCGTGGTATCCATTTCAAATAAGACAATTCCTACTTATTTCTTTTTGTAAAAATTGCTCAGAAGTCAGCTTTATGCTGGCACATCAGAAAATGAGACCAGTTGTACTTCAGAAAGAACACTTCAAAGATTTTATTGATTTTTTTTTTTTTTCAGAGGAATGTTTCATCAAGGGCTTTGAGTGAAGTTCTTTCTTCAACACTTCTTGTGATATATAGTACTCTAAAAAAGGCAAAATGTAGTCTTCTTAAATGATTGACCTTCTAGAGCAAAGGCATCAGTGACCGAAGAGTTTCAAAAATATAGATTGAAACTGAAGTATCTTAGTAATGCAGATATTTCTGTTTATGGCATTTAGAAGTATATCCTTGGAGAAAGCAAAATATGAAGACAGTTTTCAGTTAAAGATGTCTTCTCTGAGAGTATCTGTGTTCAACTTTTCTGTGTGTGGATGTGTGGATGTGTGCACATTTTTACTCAGAGAAATCTGGATGTCATAATGTGATAAGCATTTCATGTTGGTCTTATTTTTTAAAAACAAAACTCAGGTAATATATTTTGTGAGATTATTTTTTCAGGTGTAATTAATATAATGTGTATATTTTATACAAGATTACACTCACGAGTATGTGGAAATGCTCTCAAAGTCCTGTGTTCATGGGTAGAGAGAAGAGTGAGAGGGACCAAGGAAGGTTGAGAAGAAAAACAGTGTCCTGTGAGATATGAGATGAGGGCTTTATTGTGAGTCTTTCAGGGTCTGGCTGTATTACTAGAGATGAGCCATGACACAGTTACGCACTTTTGCTGGAGGAGTGCTGATAAACCCTTGTGTCACACCAAAGCAAAGGGGGCCCATGGTAGAGATGGATCAGGGAAGCTCCTTGAGAAACATTTACAGTGTTCTTAAAAAAATCTGTCAGATTATTAATCATATCCATCTGCCTTTAAAGCTAGACTCAATTCACTACCATGGCCTGGAGTTTCTCTTTTTAATTCTGTGCTTGGAGTGAGAGCTCACGTGCTGACCACCATGCCCCTGGGGAGGACCGGCGGCAGCCGCTGCTCAGCACACTCCAGGGTTGGCATACCACTGACCATGTGGTGGGACGTGTTTTGGGAGGAAGGACTGGCTCAGCTCAGCTCCACTCACAGTCCCATTGAGCACCCTTGGGAATAGCATCTCTTACAAAGACCTCATTAATTTCCTTCTTTTTATTTTTTATTTTTAAATTTTATGACTGTGCAGTGCTTTGACAGCTTGGGATGAGTGTTTCCAAGATGGATATCTGCCCTAAGCGGTATTATTTTAATTATTTTGTTTGGGAAAATGATGACCAGAAAATTTCAGGCATTTCTGGGAATACAACAGGGGAAGAAAATGTTTGTTTTCTGATCTTGATAAATGTGTTGACTTTGTTTGAGTAGCTATAACTCCTCTGTATTTTGACGGAGACCTGAAATTTGTCAAGGCATGGTTGGTGGTAGGGCTGAGAGATTGAATTTCAGATAAGAAAGTGCTTTTTGATGTGGTCCTCCTACACTTGTCTGAGTAAAAAGTTGTGTGTTTGTCCATGCTCAGTGGATATTCCTGGGAGCTCCTGCGAGTGCAGCCACACGGAGCGTCTCCTTGTTGAGGCTGAAGAAGACTTTCCCTGCAGTGGTTCCAGGGCTTCCATGGGGAGCACAGGGTTGCATGTCCTTTCCATGACATCCCTGCTGAGTGGTGTAGGGGATCGCTGCTTTGTGTAAGGGAGGCACCATAGTTACCACTGCGCACCAGGAGGAAGGGACTGCTCCACAGGGAGCCCTACGCTCTGCTCCTCCATCTCAAAGCAGTGGGTGATGTGCATCCTCGTGTCAGGTATGTTGTCTCCAGCCCATCGACTGGAGCCTGCACCTATGCATCGTTGGCTGCTACAGCACTGGGGTTCTCTGGTTCAGTCCTCACAGATTCCTGGCTCCTGAGCTGTAGTACTCAAAATACCCAAAACTGGCAGCATGAAGTTGGAAATCACACTCCTGCCATTAAACGCAGCCAGCAGTGGTCATTAACAGCAGGGGTGTTCTTTTCGTGTGTGCCCTGTTTGGGTCGGTTTCTGACCTGTGTAAGTGCTTAGTGACTTTATCTACAGCTGGATGTTCAAGGGTGAGGTAACTCTGATACACACCCCTGGAGAGAGATTTTAGATGAACTAGGCACTTTGTCTCATCAAATTGAAATGTATGCAGATGGCGTTTTTTCTTACATAAAGGATGGTCACATGTTGTGAGGGCTGGCAGTCACATTCATCCTTATTAAAAAGGGACAAAGAGCCAAGGTTTGTTGTGGTCCCATAGCAGCACCAAATGGTGGCAGGGGAAAAAAAAATAATTCCTAATGGTTTTAACCTCTTTGTTTCTCTTAAGCTGTGCTAGTTTGGGGAGGGTTTGGGTAAGGAACAAGGAGAAAGAAATATCTGCAAAACCAAAGCTTGTGCTAATAGCTGAGAACAAGCAGTCAAACCCGGTTTTTGAAAAGGAGGCAGAAACAACGCATTCCTACAAAATTGGGTAAAGTTGTCAGTGTTGTCAAATTTTGCAGCCTGTAACAGCTAACTTCACGTCTGTTGGAGGCACGTGAGTGCTGTGTCTCTGATTTAGAGTTAGCCAAGAGGTAGAAAAAAAGGTGAAATGTGGTCTTGTCCAGAAGAAAAAGAAGAATAGTGAATCTTTTTTAATTTTTCTCCCCCACAGTTAGGAAGTTGCTGCACATTGTTGGACCTTGCCTAGGTGCAAGCAGGTCCTCAGTGGACTGGGGTTGGTGGTCCCCAGAGTTCCTGGTAAGAGCTGGACAAACCAACAGCCCCATGCCCTTACCTGCTGCCTCCTACTCCAAGGTGGGCATTACCATACCAAATGATGGGCATCCTAAAGTGAGACAATTCAGCTGTCCCTGCCAGCAGATAAGCATCTTAATTAATCCTGAATCCACTGAATGTAAATGGAGCCTATGTGACAAGTTTAGCAAGATGCCTTACTTTCAGGCAGCTAAAAATCAAAGACATGACCCTCTTTAGCATGTTCACATCCCAGTCCTGAATTTGTTTAGGTCACATTACCCAAAGAAAAAACAGTCTTATCCTCTGCCATCAATACAGTTGGGCATCTTCTTTGTCCTGAGTGAAAAAGAAGAGGTTACCCTGACCAGATGGAGTCCAACACAAGTAATGGCAGGCTAAATTTACAGACTATTGAGAGCAGCCCTGTGGAGAAGGACTTGGGGGTACCGGTGGATGAAAAATTGGACATGAGCCAGCAATGTGTGCTCACAGCCCAGAAAACCAACCGTATCCTGGGCTGCATCAAAAGAAGCGTGGCCAGCAGGTCGAGGAGGTGATTCTGCCCCTCTACTCTGCTCTCATGAGACCCCACCTGGAGTACTGCATCCAGCTCCAGGGCACCCGACATAAGAGGGACATGGAACTGTTGGAGTGAGTCCAGAGGAGGGCCACAAAAATGCTCAGAGGGCTGGAGCACCTCTCCTACGAAGAGAAGCTGAGAGAGTTGGTGTTGTTCAGCCTGGAGAAGGGAAGACTCACTGCGGCCTTTCAGTACTTAAGGGGAGCTTATAAGAAAGATGGAGAGAGACTTTTTACGAGGCCCTGTAGTGACAGGGGTAATGGTTTTAAACTGAAAGAGGAGAGGTTTAGATTGGATGTAAGGCAGAAATGTAAGGATGTAAAGAGGAAATTTCCTACAATGAGGGTGGTGAGACACTGGAACAGGTTGCCCAGGGAAGGTGTGGAGGCCCCATCCCGTGAAATGTGCAAGGCCAGGTTGGATGAGGCTTTGAGCAGCTTGATCTAATGAGAGGTGTCCCTGCCAGTGGCAGAGGCATCGGACTAGATGATCTTTAAAGGTCCCTTCCAACCCAAACCATTCTATGATTCTATGTTTCTATAAACAAGTTAGCATAATAACCAGCAGCTGGACTGACCTGGCCATTGTAAGGTTTTCATAGGTATTACATGCGGGAGAGTGTAAGGAAGCATAAAATGAGTTCGTCAGGGACTAATGGGAAGATGCATCTTTGAAAGTCAGATAGTAGACTAGCTATGGTGGTCATGGACTGCAGATCATAGTTCATAGTTTACCACTATAGTCATCAACAGTTTGATAGCACATAAGAAGTTATGAGTGAGCCATAATAAATTTTACAGGTTTTGGAAGTCAGTACAAGTACCTTGTATTTGATACAGCAAAGCAGAGCAGCTGAGTAAGTGACATATAGATGAGGAGATATGGTCAAAGGCACAGGCCTTGGAAGTGATGTCTGCAGGAGGTTTCAGGATGGTTATGAACGGTGCACAAGTCCACATGATATAGGTAG
Organism: Burhinus oedicnemus; assembly: GCA_008921705.1. NCBI lineage: Eukaryota > Metazoa > Chordata > Aves > Charadriiformes > Burhinidae > Burhinus > Burhinus oedicnemus. Next base: position 735,035 of record VFFE01009189.1, on the reverse strand, counting down.
AGACGACATCTTAGGCTGCATTTCAGCTGTACAGATGGCTGTGAAAGTCTGTATCCTGTTACCCAGAGAGAATCGATGCAGCTTATGCCTGGCGTAACAAATACAGGATCTGGAGTGAGAAGATGCGGCCAACACTGTAGGCCAGAAATATGGTAACAGGACCCCAGCAAATGAGATGGAAGGGACTACCCATTTCTTTCTCTCCATATCAGTACATCTTTTGTCATAGCTATCTAACTTCACTGGATACAGCGAAACTCCGCATTTGTCAGCTACTAATTGAAATGAATTATCCCAGGCTTGGAGTATTCAGTAAGGCTTTGATGTCTCACTGCCTGGCAGTGACAATTTTTTAATGGCTGCTGTTGGGTGATGTGAAAAAGTATGCAAAGAAGTATGTGAGCATTGTGACAAGGTCAGGTTCGATGATTTACTCCGTTTTCTTCCTGTTCAGTGTTGCAGAATATCAGTGTTTTCAGTCCTCAGAAATTTGACACTTGTACAAGGTTTGTGGCTGTCACATTGCAAGGAGCTTGGCACTCTGTTAGCTTGGCACACTGTTGACTCTGCAACTTACTCTGGAACAAGGGAAAGCAGGCAGACAAGGAATTTCAGGCTCTCACCCCTGAAAACCATGAGCATGGTCTTTTAAAATAAATGATTGTCATATGTTTGGTTTTAAGGCACCTCTAAAGGACTTACATGAGTAATAAAACTTAAAGTCATTTTTATTAGAGTTCTACCTTTGGAACAAAGCAAGGCTTCCATAAAGGTCGTATTTGTTCCTGAAATCAGAAAACCGAATCCCCTTCTTTGGGTTATTTCTTACCTTGCAAAATCTTTTTCTTGTGTTGTAGCTCTGAATAACTCCCTGACCCGAAGCCAACATACTGTTCAGTTCCACTATGGAGTCTTGTTTGCTTTGTGTGCGTGCAGGACTGCATGCTTCCACCAAGATGCCTTTGTCAGATTAACATCCTGACCTGGGCTCTGGACCTCAGGACCCAGAGCAAACCAAATGTGTCCTAAGTGGCAGAGTGCCATCATCCCTTGGTCCATCGGAGGGCTGGCAGAGCTACGCACAGCCCTTCCACAGGGCGCAGGCTACAATTACAGTATGGCCTATTACTTTGGTTTTGACCACCAAATGCACACAACCTTTATCTCTGCTAGGACAGGTAATTCTGAGAGAGGAGAGAGTGAATTTTGCATATATTACTCATGCTTGTTAGAAAACAAAGAGAATGTAGTGACACTTCTCTTTTTTCAGGCATTTAGGTCCATATGTAGCTTCAGAGATGTGAGTGGTTGCACCAAGGGCTGTTGAGGGATTTCAGATCCCTTCTGCAAATGGCAGGAACTCCCTTCACCTCAGTCTCTGCCCGAGGATAGATGAAGCCCTATGAATAGCTGCCTCTCAGGGTCAAAAATGCTGCTTATTGAATATGAACTTATGAAAACATCTATTTAAAATAAAAATATTTTCCATGCTGTATTCCTGAGTAAGCATGATCCGAATGTCTTCAGAATGTCAAGGAGTAGCTGCTGGGTCACATAGCTGTTTTCTCTGATTCAAATTACAAAGGCAAGGTGCTGCTGCAAATGAAAAATCCTGCAAGGTCCCTGGAATTCTTCTTTTATAGGGTAAGAGAAAACTATCTCCCCTATAATTGAACAGTACATATCTGTCTTATAAATTGGAATTTTTTGCTTTATTTATTTAAAGTGGAGGGTTTGGAGGAAAAGAAAAAACCCTCACAAAACAACCCCAAACAAAACTTTCCCCCCTTATAGTAATGGACGACTTTATTGCATGTCTACTGCTGCTGCTGCTGCTTTAAGATATTTTCTAGATTGCACAAAGCTTTAGAATGTTGCTAGTAGTTAGATTATTCGTTCTAACCCTCCCTTCTTTACCTAGTATTGCACTTGCCTTTTTACGTTAAGTTGACTCTTCCATTTTTCTAAATGTAGGTTCCATGTGAAGGGTACATTAAAACTAACTATGACAGAAAGATTAGATAATATTGTGTTAGCAACTGTTTCTTCTATACATGTCAACCTTTTCCATCAACTGAATGAGCATTGGCAAACATGCTCCTTCCAATGCTTAGGAGTCAGTGTGGAATAAATTGATAAAATTGCTCATCTATTTTTCCGCTTTTTCGATATGTGTGTACTTTCAAAGCAGGGTGTGGAAAATGTGGTTGGGATCCATAACGAATGGTGACAAGTAATGATCATCCTATCTGTCAAACACATAAATATGCTGTCACCCTGGATGAAGCTGAAGGAAAGATGTTGACTACTTTGCTATACAATAATTTCTGGAAAAAGACAGGGTTAGAAATTAATGCAGTCGGGAACTCCTTTCTCTGCATTCCTTTTCCATTCAGTATTTTACTGATTTGAAAGACTGCTAGTTTGAATACCATGTACAGCCCCTGGGATCTGGTTACATCCTATTCAGCCAGCAAGAGCTAATAGTCCTTCTCAGAGTGCAGCTTTGACACAACATGTGGAGAATTCAAGTTGTGCCTGAGTTTAGTGGAGAAAGAATGCCATTACTTTTTTGATGGCATTTTAATTACTTTTGCTCATTATCCCCAGAGGCATCTACAAGAAATCTGATTCATGAAAATATACTCCATATTGCTGCTGGAGTCAAGCTAGGAGACGCCTCTGTGTTTAGTTATAAATATTTCCCTGTAAGTAACCAAAGTGCCATAACTCTTTCCCATAAACAGGTATTGGTTACCACAAATATATGTGTATACACATACATCTCTATATATACACAGTTTATCAGTTATCTCCTGATCTCTCATCTTCACATTTAAGGTTTAGAAAAGGCAATTTTGGCATCATCTGGTTACCACAGATCTCCCTGATCCCTCTTACTAAGACACTCAGTCTGAAACCAAGAGTGGCCGTGGAAAATGCTCACCATGAGTTCTTGCCCTGGCTGAAGGTCGGGTGCTTGCTGTTCATGTTACGTTGTTCTACCCATTCTGCCACTGCGTTACTGCGTGATCTTGAACAGGTCAGTTAAATGCTGCAGCCGTAACATCTCTGAGTCCTGTTTGGTGGAGTGGTCTACAGGACGCTGCCAAATACTGTGGGGCAAGGTTTGTAAGGGGAAAGGCAGAGATAACAAAATATCTCAGTATCATTCAGCTCAAAAGTTGAGCAAGCAAGAGAGAGACAGTAGGAAACCAATCTTCATTTGTTCTGCTGTTCGCAGAACCATTGTTCCTAACCTAACACATTTTGGCTTTGGGCTATAGCCTGTATCCTGCCGCAAGTTATAATGGATGCTCATGATGCTCCCTTCTGGTTTTATCATCTGTGAACTGTTTGCCTGACAATAACGTATTTGTTGATTCTTGGATACATATCAAGACTTACCACTTGTCCCCATTTTTCTTTTAATTTCCTTGTTGATTGGGTTTTTTGGGTTTGGTTTTTTTTTTGGTTTTTTTTTTAATGTCATTGTGGGTATGACCTGTTGATCATGGGTTTAGACCATGATCTGGGTTTGGTGTGATTAGGTTATTGATTAAGTAGTTAACGGCTGCCTGTTACCTCAAAACTGCTCTGAAACATCTTCAGTCAGGTTTTGAGAAGAGCTTTACTTCTTGTCCTCAAGCCACTTTATCCCTTCTTCAGCTGTGGACCTTCTGAATGAGGATAGTCCTGCATCCCCCCAAGACCTGTCTGGGTATCACTGTAGTGTGCATTAGCACCTTTAAAAACAACTAAGAGACATGTACAGCAAGTCTCATTTTCTGTCCATTCCTTATCCCATTTCTTTTCCACAGTGGTATTCACCAGCTATTGCATCAATGATGCATATAAAACACAGGTAAACAACTTAATACTGGTGTAAGTTTTGTTTACTACCAGATGGTTCTCTACAGAAATCCTTTCTCTTTGGGAAATTATTTATCTTAGTACTCCATAAAGCTGGTTGATTGTCACAGAAATCAGTTGCAAGCACAGTTGTTAATTTTTATTTCTGGACATTTAGCATTATGCAAAGGGACAGAGTGCATTCGGGTTTGGATCTTGAGATCTTGGGTCCCTAGTCAGTTCAGAGTCTCTCTCTGTAATATAATTGCAATATCCAGACATGGAAGAGGTCATAAAAAATGTTGCAGAAGAGCACGACTGTTATCAGAAAAATGCTCTAAATCATTTTAATCCAGTTGCAGAATGCAACGTAAGACAATGCTACACATATGATTTTCACATTTTGGTCATGGAGTTAAGACGACCAAAAGAGCACGGCCCATAGTTTCTTCCTTGCAGGAATGACTGAGTATTGCATGAATTATTGCATCCTGAAGAGTAGCAAGTTCTTGCTTTTAGATTTTGCATAATGCTTACACAACATCAGTAATTGTTGGTAATATGAGTTCTGTCTGCTGCTTCTCTTTTCTTTCGTTTCTTTGCCTGTATTTTATGTATTATTTTTAAAAAGAAAACTTTGGAAGTTTTTTAAAGAAAAGCAGCTTCAGAGATTAATATAGGTTTTTAGCAACCACTTTCTAGTGGTAAACCCTCCACAAAAACGGGAAAAATGGTGAAATACAAGTGATTGATGATTAATGCTGGAGGTTTTTTGTTCCTTTATGGGTCTGATGAAAAGGTCTATTGAAAGAACAAATTTATAAATAAAAATTGAACATTTATATTCAAGTTAAGATGTCACTTTATAAGAAAAGCATTAGCATTTTTTCTCCCTCCCTTTCTCCAACTACTTTTGCACTGATTTTGCTGTAAATACAGCCCCATTTTTCAGCCTTTTTCCTTCAAGGGAATCAAAGTCAAAAGTCAATTGCATCCATACTGTTGCCACTGCTGGAATGTATTTTTTATCAACATTTTAAGCGTGTGCTGCTCCCTCTGAATGGACACAGATTCTTGAACAATAGTAAAATAATGCAGAGAAATCTTCAGTCTCTCAGTGTATTGAAAATACTAGCTTTCTTCTGCCTTTAAAGATTAATAGTTTTGCTGGGATATGTTCGCCTCCTTTGATGTTTAAATATTAGATGCTACAGCTCTTTCAGACGACATTAAACAGAAGTGATACTTCAGTTCAAATCTTCACGGTTGGCAAAATTCTCTTGCTAATATGTACGCCAGCTGAAAGGACCTTGTGCACCTTTGCCTGCTTCTCACACTAAAACACTGGGTCTAGAGAAGATGAGGTGTATATTGCTTGCATTTTAAATGTGCTTCACGGTCAAGGTTTTGGTTTTGTATTTATTTTTTTCGGCATCGTTTTTTGATTCTATCAAAACCCCAGAGGAGTTTTTGCATTGACTTCAGTAGCATTTGAACTGGGCACATAGGAGTCAGAAAAACACAGTTACTTTGCCAAGGAGTTGTTTTCCTTGAGTTGTTTGGCCAAACATTGATCTTGCTCCCCCATGTGCTCTGAATGCAATTTGGAATGGATGTCTGCTTTTATTAGACAGCAGCTTTTAAGGCAGGGAGCAGTGTCATGTCTTTCCTAAGCATCTTTACAGAACAGCAGCGTCACAGCTGCTGGAAGAGCTTTGCAATCTGTGTGTGTTAATTACTGTGAAAAAGTGCTCGGAATAAAGTAGGTATGATTCTATTTATGGGTTTCTTCAAAAATGGGGTCCAGCCCTGACACCTCATTCGCATGCAGGAAGGAAGCCCGTTGTTTAAATTGGGAGTCTTTGTCCCTTCTCCATTTTCCTCCAGGTGTTCACTTCCAGGAGACCAGGTCTGGTCCCAGTTGTCTGGAGAATGTGTTTCATCTGCCCTTCCTGCACCCCTGAGTCCCTCAAGAAACAGTGAGGCCTCAAAAAATCCACTTCTAAACCTCACCAACAGGATTCAGCCACGAGGAAGAGAGGACCAATGAAAATACGTTGTGCCCAAAGGCATTTTGATTTTTAAGTCAATTCAGCTAGTCTAATTAAAAAAAAATTTACCTTTTCTTGCAAACTTTCTTTTCTACCCTCAGACCACATAGTGTTTTTCTACTGGCAAACGCTAGACATATAATTAGTACAGAATGTTCAGCGACTGTTGCTTTTTATATATTCTTCTATCACTTATCATTGTTGCAGCGATCTGTTTTTCATGCTCCTTCTCCCCTTCTTTTCCTACCCTGCTTCTTACCACGGCAGCTTTTGCAGAAGGGTTTTGCATAACCATATGGTGCCTAGCTCAGGAAACACCTTGAATCCTGAGGACTAAAGTCACTGCCATCATACATTTTAAGAGCAACAGCCATGATATAAAGAGACATCTCGTCACTGAAGGTGTCCCCAGGCAATTATGGCGTGCTCCTTTGCCAACCCCGGAGGAAGGCTTCCAAGAAGCTGTGAGCACGTATGTCCTAGGTCTTACGCTGCACAGCAGAAACTGGCACCAGGGTTTTTTCTGAGCATTGTGTATCTATGGTTAAGTGCAAAAACCCGGTGAAGTTAGGTGCAAAAACCTTGTGTAGACCTTTATGTGTTTGAAGGGGAGAGCAAATGGAGAAATGTGTTGCCTGTCATCGTGACCAATGATATACAAACAGTCTGGTGGTTTTCTTTGTGTGTTTGTGGAAGGAGGGGAGGGAAGGGAAGGATGGCTCACACAGCAGATGATGTGATTGATCAACATGTTAACCAGTGTAGCAAAATCCCATCTGTTTATACGGTTTATGTCTTTCCCAACCATGAAAAAGGGATGGGGAGAAAAGAAGCACAGAAACAAAATGCAGCATGAATGAAAAATTGGAGCCCAGTCCTGGTACTGATGAAACTAATGCAGCTTCAAGGAGAGTAAGATCATGTCCTAAGAGAGAGGGTACATGAACATCCACAAATACCATCCTCCCCTAGTTCTGCTTGGCAAGAACACTGGGGACTTTTCTCTCCAGATTTCTATTTTTCATTCAGAGTGTGCTTAAGCCCCTGGGTGTCTTCTGTGATAATCAATTCCCTTTTTAATGACAAGCAGGATCTAGAATAAAGGATATTATAACAAGGGAGCCTTTCATAATAACTAATTGCAACTTGATTGTGGTTTGAGTTTCCTCAGTTTGTGTCTGCTTGATTTCTTTTATTCATGCTGGCGATGGCAGTGAAAGGGACAATAAAATATTCTGAGATCCAGGCCTATTCTGATAATTGTATTACTTCCTGCAAAAATAGGAAGACACTTAAAAAATACTTGTGCCATGAGCAGATTCTGTGGAATAACAGCGCTCTGTCTGCCTCACTTCTTTCTGTAGTTTCTACGAAAGAAGTAGCTGAAGTAGCTTTAATTCTGAATGAAGCAGTGTTTATGGTTTCTTTAATCACTATTTACTTTCAGTGAGAGCTTTTTCAAGTAATGGGAGTAAAACATATTCTTCTGTCAATCAGTCTAAACATTAAGAAAACTATGTAGAAAACTATTATAATTTAATCATAGATGTGCTCATTTAGGGAAAAAAAATCACCAGAAGCATGCCTGCAGAAATGTCTTAGCTGCGTATGCAGATTCTCAAAAAATGGCTGTGAATATATAGTTCTGCATGCACAGAAATTCGAACTATTGACATTTTGACTTCTATCACAGTGTGCAGTGCTCCATGGCATACCTGATGAAAAGCTGTTGTACTCTGCCAGGAAATACCTATTAACTCTTACAGACACAGGATCAGGAGTAATTCGTGCCCGGTCAGTCTGTGTTTGGTACCTCCTGGATGTGGGCTGTGGCAGAAGGTGGAGGGTAAAGCCCTGCAGAAGGCGCAGTGCTCCCCGGCACCCAAGAAGAGAGGCAGAAGTTTGGTGGAGTGCGCTGGTGGAGTTCAGAAATACAATTCTGCCAGAATTGTAGTACAAAAACAGTACCCAAGTGGCATTTTTGGATCTAGCCACAATTTGGGGTACAAAGAATATGAATAATGACAAATGTATTGTTTCTCCTGATAAAGCGATCCGCTGTCCAGTTCCTCTGAATTGTAAATTTTGTCTGAATCCCAAGATAGTTTAGATCCCTGTGGTGATATCTATTCAATACATAGCCTCCTACGACTACAGTCTGTTTCCCATTATATCTGTCAACACCTGCCATAATAGAGCCTTGGTCTTAGTCTGCTGGAAGTTACTGTATATTAACAGTATTGCTGCTCCTATGATGATGCTAATAATTTATAGCTCAAACATATGTCTTGTCTTTTCCAGAAGCCAAGAGAGCTCCCTCCTCTTATCTGCCACTGTTGAATTTGGAGAGTAATATTACCTTTAATGTCCTTCCACTAACCTTAGATATTTATGGTAATGTCAAATGCTTTGACAGTTTTTTCCCCTTGCTCCTTTAGTTTTTGAGAGAAAATACAGTCTGCAGGCTTCCTTGTAATCAGCTGTGCATTAGGTTCCACTACAAAGTTGTTCTTTGCAAACTTTTTTCCTCTCTAAATACTTGGTCCAACTTGTGAGTTCTTGTGTTTTTGAGGAGAAAAAATGAATCCCTACATCCATGCTGTACACTGAGAAAATACATTTCTAGTTTTTAAATTTCTCTTTTCATTACGGAATCACAGAATCACAGAATTTTCAGAGTTAGAAGGCACCTCTAGAGATCATCTAGTCCAACTCCCCAGCTGACGCAGGAATGCCTACAGCACATTACTCAGGACTGCATCCAGGCGGGTCTTGAAAATCTCCAGAGAAGGGGACTCCACAACCTCCCTGGGCAGCCTGGTCCAGTGCTCTGGCACCCTCACCGTAAAGAAGTTTTTTCTTGTGTTTGAATGGAACTTTCTATGTTCCAGCTTGTGCCCATTGCCCCTCGTCCTGTCACTGGGAACCACTGAAAGGAGTCTGGCTCCATCCTCCTTCAACCCACCCTTGAGATACTTGTAAGCAAGAATAAGGTCTCTGCTCAGCCTTCTCTTCTCCAGGCTAAAGAGTCCCAGCTCTCTCAGCCTTTCCTCATAAGGGAGGTGCTCCAATCCCCCAATCATCTTTGTTGCCCTACGCTGGACTCTCTCCAGTAGTTCCCTGTCCCTCTTGAGCTGGGGAGCCCAGAACTGGACACAGTATTCCAGTTGTGGCCTCACCAGTGCAGAGTAGAGGGGGAGAATGACCTCCCTCGACCTACTGGCCACACTCTTCCCTGTGCAGCCCAGGATTCCCTTGGCCTTCCTGGCGACAAGGGCACATTGCTGGCTCATGGATAATTTACTGTCTACCAGGACCCTCAGGTTGTTTATCTTGTTTGAAGCCTGCAACTGGCTTGACTTTTTGTCCTTTAATATTCCTTTTAACAAAGTGCTGTTGCTACTGTGCTTTTTTGGAATGAGCTCATCCAAACTCTTTTTTTTTTTTTTTTTTTAACGGACTCCTTATGCCCTTGAATTTCTTGGCTAATTGTCATAGTACACAAAGACTGATAATTTTGCATCTTGACATAAACAGCAACCTGTATTTGGAGAATGTGAAGAACTCAACACATATCTAATTGATTCATAGGCTTTTGATCACTAGTTGGCATTTCTTTCAGGACTTCCTTCTTAAAAGCAGTCTTTTTATGGCCATATGGAAATATTTCAGATGATTCAAGGAGAGAAAAAAAACCCCAAAGTCAAATACCATGCCCAGGAATCGGCTTTAACAAGATTTTAGGTGAATTTTGAATTAAGGGCCTGAAACTATATACATGTTTATGTCAGTAATACAATGTTAAAAGGGATTACTTTAGTTTTAAAGAAATTCACAAATGGCATAGGATCAGAGCAATTTTATAAATGGCAAACTATGCATCTTAGTGTGAAACTCTTCCTTCAACATCTGTGCTCTAGCTCTGTGCACAGTAGTGGAAATCTTGTTCAAAAGGTGTGACCAGGAAAAGAAAAAACATAACAGGAATTATGTTGCCTGTGTGAAGGCATTGATCATTGCGTTCTGGTGAAGGGCTGGGTGTGTTCCTTTGCTCTCCAGTAATGGTAGGGAGCTCGGAGGTCTTGCTCCTGCCGGCTGAAGAGCAGCTGGCTTCACTGCGTGCTCGCTGCTCAGCCCCAGCTCCAGGACCACAAATCAGCTCCATTTTAGTCAACTGAGCAATTGTGATTTGCACCGGTTGATGAGCTGATGTTGTCTTTGAGTCCCACGAGAGTCCCCAGTGCGGATGGGTGAGACTTTCAAGGGTGCCTTATGGACCCTTTTTTTGTTTTCTCTTTTGGAAATTATAACCCCACTAAAAATGTGAAAAGTAGTGAATGGGATTCAGAAATTTGGCTGAATTCAGTCATTACTTTTATGTCCAGAAGATAATTCAGAAATTAAAAAAAAATTTGTTATATTATCTCTTAATATTTATTTAGAAATGCGCTTTCAGGATTAAGTGACCTGAAAATAAAATGTTTTGCTTTGGATCAAACAAATCATCCCATGCTGATATAAATAGGAATCTTCCCCTCCCCAATTCAACCTGTGAATGAAAAACATCCATTATTTCTTCAACTCTAATTACTAGGTCAGAGAGGCACACTTTGAATTTTCCCTGATAGCACTGTGAGCTGATTTCATTCGATTTCTCATGAGTTCAGCGTATCACTGCGCAGGGCATTTACTGCCCCTCCTCTTTCTCAGCTTATGCATCCTGCTTTTACAGTTTTCTCTTCCCCCTTTCATCTGCTGCTCTGGTCAGATCCTCAGCTGATGTAAATAGCTGTGATTGCTATAAAGATGCTGCTGATTTACACAAGCAAATGATCCTGTTCCAGGTTGTCTTACTGCTTTATGAAAATGGATTTGGCGAGCGAGCTTCGTCTGTAAATGTCTGATCTGAGTTTATTAGCATCCTAATATGCCTCAGACAAGTGTTTTTTAAGGGTGTTTTCATTTTATTTCTTAGGAGAATTTTATGTTTATTCTTTCTTTATTACTTAAATGCTGCATTGAAGAAACAAATTGTCCATTGAGATGGGTTTAGTGGAGCATTTGTTTCCTTCTTGACAGAATGGTTCTCTGCATCCATTAAAAAAGTAGGAACAAAAAAGAAAGGCATTTTATTTAAAGCTTTATGTAGCAAATAACCAAGTAAATGTGTGTACGGGTAGACTTGAATTGGCAGGTGGGGGATTACCAGTCCCTTAATTAAAGCAAATGAATCAGGAAGATTCACGGCCTTTATCTTGCAGCTGTGTATCAGAAGAACCCTCAACAAGCTGCAACCTGCGGGTCTTCTGGGATTTCAGGTTTTCCTGTTGCTTTTTGGGAACACCACCACCTTCTGCCAGTGCGTGCCAGTGCTGACCCTGCTGCACCCAGCCGTGGAGGGAGGGAGGGAGGACCACCTTCTCCTTGCCAAATATTCGCTGCACAGATCTTGGTAGTATTTGCTCATGTCAGTGTGGATTTGAAAAGTGCGTACGGACCTGTAATTCAGAGAGGGAGTGTGGATGCGGGCAGCCCGTGCCATAGCACGCTCCGTCACGCCCGTAGCCCGTGATGCACTCAGGGAGCGCAGCGAGGGCGACGGCTCCGAGACGCTGCCCCACGCCTTCTGCACTGAAAGGGCAAGGACTGGGTTGGCAAATCTGGTGTGTGGGAAGGAGGTGGGGGGAAACATCTCGCTGCAATTGCCCCAGTGCTCCTGCAGCTTCCCTGCGCTGGTGGCTGTTCCCCCCCTTCCCGTACTGCCGTAGCCGCGTCCAGCATCTCGCCGGTCCCTGCGGCTGGCCAGCTTCAGCTGGGAGCAGAGAGGAGAGATGGGTGAGCATGGAGAGAGTCAGTGTTCGTAACAGCTCATGAGGTTTGCCATGTGGGAAGTTTGTTTTAGTGACAAATCAGAAGTGAAGGTCTGAGAAGGGTGGAGCTGCTGTGACATGAGGAGCACCCTGAGAATGCAAAAAAAGTAACCGCTTTAAATCAAGTAAATCAATACAGAGGCCAGCAACTGATAGGACAGTAGTGCAGAGCTGTCTAAATAAAACACTACTTACACTGCTCACAACTGATTTTAGTAACACACGGTGCAGCTGTTATTTACCAAAGATGTCAGTTATTTAATTATAGTTTATACTAGGAGATATTCAAGGTCATAGTAGTGGTATTTTCTTAATTACAGTCTAAGCTATAAAAAAACCCAGAACATTTCACCCTAGGGAACCTAAAAATGGTTGTTGCCATTCCATCTTATTGAGTACTCTTGAGTGTCTGCTGTAAAGGAGAACTCTAAATCAAGAAAGGTTTAAAATTTCATCCTTCGATGGAGTGTTCTTCCATGGTTTCCATGGAAAAGACTGAGATAAACTCAACGGGAATGACTGAAGCAGGTTGGAAGTGCAAACAAACAAGAAAAAAGATCTCTGGTATTCTTTCCAACAAATAGAAACCAGAAAAATACAATTTTTCCTTACACCAAACTTGTCATAAATCCTGTTTTTATATCTGTTCTGCCAAGCTGAATTTTTTTGCTTTTCTTGTGTCAAACACATGAACTTCAACCTTTTTCCTCTTTTGGGCAAGGGTTCAACCTGGCAAGAGTGAAGTGACTTGTAACTGTTATTTTCTGAGCTTTAAATGCAATAAAGGAACATTTGTTTTGGGGTTTTTTTGGGTGGGTTTTTTTTTTTTTTTTCCCGGGAAACTGACCAAAGTGTATATTTAGGCAGGACTATGGTGAATTTATTTTTCTTTTCTTGGTGCCATATCTGGTAATATCTGGCTCGAGGTTGCTGAAGCTAATAAAACCCCCCTGACATCACATATTCTGTTCTTGTTATGTGTAGAGACGGACTGATGCTAAATTTTTTGTTTTGCTGGACTATAATCCTAGAGGCCATGAAGATATGCAAAGCTAACTGAGTAAACATCACATCTTCAGGTATTCCAAAGAGTGCAAAGGTAGCCCTCTGCATTTCAAGCATTAGCATGGAAAAAGTTTTCCTAGGAAATGGTGCAGTATGTCCCTGTCTCCATTCAATAGCTCTGATACAGGCTGTTCACAAAATGAAATTATATGAGAGTACCATGTTTATTGGACTTTCTCACCCTTTTTATCTCAGTCACATAAGCCTCTTATCGGGCTCCTCTCTGGCCAAACAGCTGCTCAGAGCTCTGTTAAATAGTCAACACTCAGCTATGCCTTTCTAGTGGACAGGACCTCGACGCATGACGTTCATCTAGATGTGCAACATCAATACTAGCACAGAGCTGGGGAGAGACAGCGGTGAAATAGTCCCCATTGACTTCCCCAGCCAACACAGATGGAGGGTGGACCTTCTCACCATAGGGCTGCCCGCAGGCTGCAAGCCTTGGTGGCCTGGCATTGGTCTCCACGTGCTGGGTCCCACATGCTCCCAGAGACCTACTCCGGTCATCCCTGAGCCAAGCATCAAAGTCCCATCTGGTGTCCAGCCATGTGCATAGCACTGTTGTGTGGTTCTCTGCTTTTTTGATGTGCAATCTAGGTCAGGAGGAGTAAGGCACAGCCTGAGATTTCTCCCTTAAGTCTTCTGCCCTGACATCTACAGGCATTTCTCCGCAGCATTAGGCTTTCAGCAAGGTAGGGGCAAACTGAGTTTGGTTCATTCACCGTGCTTCTCTGGAAGCTTTACAGTGAGAGGGTGCTGGTGGTGTCTGCTGGTTAATGTGTCGTCTTGTGTGTCTTCTGAAAGCTGGAGGAGTGGAATGTGCTGCTTCATGTTCCTGCTGGCAAGATCTGGAGCTGAAGCTGGCTGAATTTATCATTGTAACTGCTCAATTCTTCTTCCTGCAAATGTTTCACTGAATCCACAGTCAAAGGACAACTTTGAAGTTTGGCATTACCTCCAATGTGATTACACGAGGGACTCTAGTTTTCCGTTTAAAAGTGAGAGTTCATCGAAGGCCCATGAAAGTGAAGGATTATTTAATTACTTCTGGATTTGCCAACGGTATACTCAGCCCTGTTGAGAACATAAAGATACATCATGTCTGTTCCCCATGGAGCCTTAGCAGAGTCCTGAATATCGTTTCCTCCAAACAGGTTTTAATGTGTTTTCATCTGCTCATGCAGTATCTGTTGTGGCTCTAACGTAACAATCTTAAGAGCAGGGAAATGTATTATGAAAGCTTTGAGAACATCTGCAGCAGAAGGTCCCAGTTCTGCTCTCATCACATGTTTTTCAGCTGAAATTGTGTGAGATGAAATTTATTTGATGGGTGAAACGGACAGAAAACCTTTCTCTTGGGAAGAAAACCTCCATGCACGTCTTCCTTTTATTGGAATCTAATTTCATAGAAAAGGAGCAAGTAACCAACTTATTTGTTTTAATTATTGTTATTATTTGTAGTTTTCCCGTCCCATTTAAGGAGCTTCCGCATAAAGAACAAAACGGTTTTCTAAGGGCTTTGGAGTAGAAATCTGGAAACACGTATTTAATTCTTTGTCCCATCACTGGTTTGCTGAACCATATAAATAATGTTTCTCTGGACTTTCTAGCTCTTCCATGCTTTATCTTGTAAACTGTAAACTTTTCAGAGGAGAGGTTCTCTTTCGCTTTGTTTCCATAGTGCACAACGCAATATTGATCAGAATCTCCAACCACCACAAAATTGACGATGAACATGTTAGGTTCGCATAGACAGAGAGCAAAACTAATGAAACATCCACTGTTAAACAAAACTGTCATGCAATAGTCTGACCTTGTCATTACCTTTACCTGTGTGTGTCTTCTCACTGCTTCCATTGCCCCTCCGGTGTTGGGCACTACAATGAGGAAGCAATAAGAGAACAAAGTTTTGCACTAGATGGCATGGCTCATGCAGTGAGTATCACTAAATGACTGGTAAATTCCACAGTCACAAATAAAAATGACGTGATTCTCATTACTGGCCATCCTTACCCTCGCCAGCCAGTGCTACTTACACGAAGCCCTGTACGGCGGGGGCTGAGTGCAGGTGGGATGGCAGCAGCAGGGACTGCCTGGGGCAGCAGCACGAGTTGAGCCTGAGTGGTGGCTTAGCTCCACCCCTTCTTAGGTTCTTCTTTTTTTGTCAAACACCCCCGCACAGCCTAGAAGGAATGTTTCCAATCACTTCCCCTTGGCAACCAGCCAAACAGCTGTTTTTCCAGAAAGGACTTGGGAAACTGGGATGTGTAAATCGAGCCTTTGGAGCCAACTCTATTTCCAATTTTGGTTTCAGCTTACAGTGATCAGGATGTGGCTGTGCTGGTGTGAGAGACTTTTACTGCATGGGGCATAGCAGCACCTGAGCTTGTGGGCTGTGCTGATGTGCACCAGCATCATTTTCCCAGCCACTGGTCCCATATAGGGTGGCGTATGCCCATATTGTCAGTGAATGAGCTCTCCTGCTCTTTCACCACATGTAGGTTCATTCTTTGCTGCAGAACTAAGGAAATCTCTAGATGATCCTTTGGTGCAAGATCATAACAATAGAAGGCCACAGCCAAGAATTTTATGAATGTGCCTGGAAACTTTGTTAAATTGCAGTATCTATCCACATGACAGCTCTGCAGCGTTCTGATGCCAAACCTCCAGAGAAAGTCCTAAGCACTTACAGGAAAGATCCTCTGCACTTAAAGTACTCAGTACTTTCAGTGTGCATGCCTTAAATTGCTTTCCAGACTGGGGAAATGTTTCTCAACATGGGGGTTTTATCTAAATGATGGAAAGCCGTCCCTGTGGCCCCTACTTGTGTTCTGCCTCCATTCTGGGAAAAGACCTCAGTGTCTACTGCCCTCTTTGCCCCAGTGTTGTGGTTCCCATGAGAATGAAACTCAGGCATGGGGACAAAAAAGGAACCGTGGTGTGCTCTGGTCTAAACTGTCAGAGGCCCAGGACAGCATGTCTTGGAGCCAGAAAGAAGAAAAGCTGCTGGATCTTTACTTTGTGGCTAAGTGTTGGGTTGTGGTCCCTGCTCCAAGAACTGCTTCTGCATTTTACCTCGTAACTGTTTCTTGGAAAATGGACAACCCGTCTTTGAAGCAGCATCCAGAACACATCCTTCCCTTGGAAGGAGGCTGAAGTGGTCTGAATTCTTTCAAGCAAATAGAAGAATCACAACACAGGCTCCTGTTTCCTTGCAAGAAATTTAGCTGCTAGGCTACTACAGAAAAAGGAATGGACTACTGACAATCATATTTTAGTACAGTGACATCTACCTTTTTTTTTTTTTTCATAAGATCTAGGTAACTTTCCAGTACTTAGGTCTTTAAGGCACCTGCCTTAAAGGGACTGAAATATCCCCACAAGCTTCTCTCTTTGTGCAATCAGTTGATCTCCAGACCCTAAGAGACTAAAAGCATGCCCATGGCAAACTCAGGCCAAAGAAACAATGTCTGCTAGAATACTATTGCCAGACTTTCCGTTATAAGCAGCGACCTTTCAGTCCCTTCCAGAGATTTTGTATCTCCAGTGCTGACATAGAGGGTAAGGAAACTCACGTTACAAGAGAAAATTGCCTTGATTTGTCTTTTGAAACAGCTTCTCATTTTACTGCCTAATATTCTAATGTGCGACCTTCCACTCAGTAATTGCTTGTCTATCTGCTACAATATATTTAACACGAGAAGCCTTTTCCCCTTTGACCGCATTTTCTCTTTCCTTTTATCGACATTTTTCTTTCTTCAAGGAAATTCCACATCTTGTGGAGTCTTAGGAGTGCTTGACTGAAACAGCTTCTAAAACAGTATCTTAAAACAAATTTTCTTTCAAGACTTGAGACATGCCAGAATTTGGAGGCAAATAGTCCTTGCTTGGTCATAAAAAATTGAAAAATAATGAAGGGAAAATGAAAAAGGAGTATACTTTCATTGCACCAGGAGGATTTGAAGGAAAGTCTGCTTACTTGAAGCCGCTACCTAAACAGGAGAATTTGGAGTGCCTAAATCCACAATGTTCTAGTTCTTTGCAAAACAATGTGAGCCGAAGTCCGTTGTTGATCTTCGTGCTTAATAGCAATTGTGTCTATAATTGGCATCATGTTGTCCAAGGCACTACACAAGTTTGTTGTGTTCCAGCCTTCTCATGGAGGTGTTGGCACTTACTGCAAACTTCTGCTTCAGTTACCAGGTTTCCTCTTTGTAGCACCAGGAGAGTCATTTCCCTCTTTATTTTTTCTTGCATTTTCTCAAGGTTTTACGTATTTTTATTCTCATGATCGTGGGGTTATTTGCATTAGTCTTACTCCACATCATTAGAGCTGCATATTCTTGATATACACATTTTCCTTTTTCATACTTAATTACGGAATCCCAAGAGAAGGATACATTAATTTTGCTATTGGTTTAAGAGTCCAACAGAGAGATGCATTGCAACACTACCACCCATGAAAGAACTAGCAGTTAACAAAGTTTTTTATATGTTGGCCTAACATATGTTACGTGTCTGTTGACACTTTTGCTTTAATAGAAGACATTCAGCATGTTCTCTCGTGTAGAACAAAATCTCTATCAAGAAGTCAAATAAAGGCAAGTAATACAAGTCACTGCAAAAAGCAAACATCACAGAGTTTGATATCCCCATAAAAATAAGGAATTGTTTTCTCAGTTTTCATCTGTGGAAGTCTGAGCAAGGCACCCATCAACGGGAACAAAGGAGAGTCACAGCCTTCATCTCACCAAAATGCAGTCCAGCCTGTTCTTTGTTTCGGGATTGTTTCTTTAGTACCGCATTCAAAATGCAGTTATGATGGTGACCATTCCATACTACAAATAATATTACTGAATGCAAATAAAATAATCCTTATTATAGTGAGAAGCTGTCTCTATGAACTATATGCCTGGACTTCCTTATCAATTGCCCACTTAATATTCTCATGAGTGGCCTTTGCCAAGGTCCTGTTCAACCATAGATTGACTATGTAATACCAAGACTCATGGGGTTCCTCTCCACACAAGCACAGGCAGACCACTAACCATTCTGTTATAAAATGGGTGATGGCTCTGAATTGAATTTCAGATGGCTAAGGTTTTTTCATTCTCTCATACCTTCTGTACTGGTATTCTGTACTGGTTAATTTTGCTTCTTTAAACTACAGCTCAGTTTTTCATTGCTGTGATATATTCTATATAGATATAAAACATATTTGGCTAGCAAAGATCTCCACACAGCTCAGGGATTCAGAGGGAGCTGAGTGAGTGCACGTGAGGTCTGAATTTGGCTGAACGTGCACACAGCATCTTTTGATACTGCCTCAGTGACAGAATGGGTCATGCTTCGTATTTGAACTCTCATGATGCCTGGAGTATCTTTCATGCTCCTGATAAAAAGAAGGGACCTGTTGATAAGAGAAGGAGCAGGTACCTGGAGCTGCTTCTTTGAAGTTCAGTGGCAAGCCAACCAAACTGAGAGTCTTTCATCAACTCCAGTGGGGTTTGGGTCCACTTCTTAATTGCTCGGTTGCTGGGTGACAAGTAACACATAGGGTGGTGTTAAAATGCTGCTCTTTTATTTGGGTCTTGATCCAGCAAACTCCGTAAGTATGAGCTTAAGCTATAAGTTAGTTTATAGTCTCCTTGAAATAAATGGGACTACTGAAGTAGTATAAAGCTGAAAGCAACCTGAATTAATGCTTTGGACTAGATCCACTGGCCCAATGTACTCTTACGTACGCATCCTTATACCAGAATGACTGTTTTCTCAGCTTAGTGCCTCCATAAGAGACAATTTACAATTTTTAGCCTGGCCAGGGCTGTGCTACTCCTGTTTCATTACTGGCGAACCCAACACTTTCCCTCCCTTTATCTGCCTTCTTGGAGAACTGCTGGTGAATCGTGGTGGCAGCAGAGCTGACTTAGGTGTGTTAGGCTCTGTCCTTAAAAGCGCAGAGATGTCTAAGACACATACTGCCGTATAGTATTATTTCTTCATTAGGGAGCAGAAATGCGATGCTGTGTTCACTGACTAGTATTCATTTTATTGTTTATATTCACTAAACAAAAATAATCATTTTTAACAAGGTAAATGACCTTACAGTTTTATATCTTCCCAATAAGCTGTGACCAGCTATGGAATACAGTATTTCAACCATGAACTCTGTCACCTTTTCCTCTGATTTACACAGAACTGATGGATAACAAATAAAGTTTCTCCTTATTGCAGGAGGGTGAGGGAATAAAAAAACCCAGTTAATATCTGAACAGGCTGCCATAAGTACAGCTTGCTTGGCATGCCTGTCCCCGAGATGAACTGATATGTGGCCTGGATTCAAAAATGTTTTGCTGTTAGTTGCTTCTCATTCTGTGGATTTAGCTATTTAGATCAGGCTAATTTTCAACTGAAGGAACTGAAGAGCTATTATTCTCCCCAAAGGTTATCTCATTTGTTTAAAAACTGGTGGCAAACCATTGACCGCTGTATTTGTTTCAAAGAGAGCAGCCATGGGGGAGGAGGGTTATATCTGGAAAACTCCCACGTGCAAACACCCAAGATCCTTTCCTGAAATAACAAATACTTTCATGAGTGGTAAAATGAACTTCACATGGTTTCCAGCAACTCTGTCCTCAGCTGTAGCAGAGGATGAGCTCATCAGGTTACACTCCATGGGATTTAAAAGGGTATATTTCTTGTCATAAAACTTGTCAGAATATGGTATCTTTTCAGCCGCTACCACTGTGTCAAAGGTTTTGAGGTTGGCCAATGACTTCTACAAGGGGAAGAAACGAGCAAACTTATACACAGGACAACACCTTAGGAAGTGAGGCTAGAATTCCAGAAACCTTAGAAAAGTGGAACTAAGTAGTCCATATTATTGGTTAGGTCCAAGACAAGGTCATTCTCTGGATTCTTCTTTTTTCTGAAGGAATTGACACTTGCAGACTCTCCTTGCTCAATGTATATCAAAGAACAGATGTCAGATTAGCTATTAGCAAGCAGTAACTGCCTTTTTTTTTTATTTTAGTTTTAGTGAAGGAATTAATTGTCTGTTGAATGATGATAATAAAAGCGAGCTTCTTTCTATGGTAGGTGTGTTATGACTGGGAGTAGCTTTAACAAGAATGTGTTGATACACTGCTAAAGCTTGCAGGGAAACACAGGCATCCAGGGCAGATGCAGGATGAAATTTGTGTTTCTGAGTCCTGCTGCTCATGCAGCATGGCATTAGGAGAACATGCCCTAGCTGGGACGGGGAAACATTGGATGTGCTGGGCACCCATGGTGCAGAAAGTCTCGAGACAAGCACAGTTTTCTGAATATTGAGCTGACCTTCCCAGTTCCCAGTTTGACACCAAGGTGCCCTCCATGCTGGGGGGCTGGGGACGGGGAAGGCAAGCACTTCTGAAAATGCAGCTGCTTTGAGCACTTAAATGGGAGCTCCTCTAACTTGGACAGCTGGACTATCATGTATACCATTGTGTTTAAAATTAGTGGTTCGGAAAGAATTAAGAGGAAAAGAAAAGGGAGATTAGTTCAGATAAATAAAACATAGAGCAAGCTGCTTCCCAGTCAGTTCAGACTCTCTGCAGGGAATTGCCTCACTGTGAAGGATGTCTCCCAGCTTCCTTCCCACTCATGTTCCTTATGAGATAGTTTCCCTCCCGCAGTGCAAGGATATCTTGTAGCTCCTGCCATCTAGAATATCCTCCTTCTATTTATTGCTTAAATGGCCTTTTTGCCTTATGACTTAACACCTACTTTTATTCATTGTGAAGTGATTTTATATGCTTTTTAGTGAATGTGACAGGCAGTGTATTACCCACTGTCGTCTTTTATTTACTCCTATAAAGCATTATGGAATACAGTTAGTATGTGACATTCAGGACACTGTATAATACTGCATTCTATTGCATTGCAATATGGGATAGTTCAGTGCCTTGAAAGAGGCACTACCTTTTCCTTTGCCTACATCTTTTCTCAAGCGTTTTTTTCCTGACTTTCCCCATGGCCAGTGTCTGGTTTCCACGAGTTCCCTCAGTGTAGGTGATGAGGACAATGCTTGTCTGCTTGGAAAGGTCATGTCATTTTAGTCTCACATCTTAGTTGCTACAAGAAGTAGAGGAGTTGCTCACATCTCCTCAGGTTGTTTCCCAGATGCTTGATGATTCATGAGGGGCCAACCTCCAGAGACCAAGTTTGGGTTGACAGTGTTGCTGCGTCTGAACTAAACCAGTTAACTATGAAAAATCCCACTGAAAATCCCCTTGGAAAACTCTAGCGCTTTTGGTTCCAGTCCTGGCTACATCGTTTCAGGTTGTAATTTAGCGCATGGAGGAAGAGGTAAGAGGGAATTGAGCTGTTTCAGAGCTCCTGAAGAGTTTACTCCAGTGTCAGGTGAAGGATCTGAGTGGCTTTGCATTTCATCCCATGTGAGTTATAGAAACACTATTTTTGGCCATTCTCCTCAAAGATACTTTCTTCCTTTGTGGAAAAGGTATATCTTCATACTGTAATATTTTTATATCCCCTATTTTACATTGTCTCTCCATGCTTCTCTCCAGCCTTTCCTCTATAATGCCTTTATAATTACTGCATTTACCACGATAGAAATAACAAGCCACTGTGCTTTGATTTTCAAGCTTTTTAACATGTGCAGTTTTATTTCTCCATTTACCTGTTCAACTTGTATACTGCAGAGCTGTGCCAGCCATTACGTTTCAGTACTGGTCAGCTGTGGTTGACTTGCTGGCAGAGCACCCCAGTCTGTGGGATTCAGAGTCTAAGTTAAATATAAAGCTGTGACACAGCCTGTCTTCTTGGGGCACAAGAACACTGGTAACATACTTTCTCAGCTGGTGTGCGCTGAGTAAACTGCACAGATTTTTTTATTTGGGGGTATATATATATATGAACACATTTAAAAGATACTATCCCTAGCACTCTAATCTCAGCACCTGCCAACTCCAGAGTAAAGCCGGTACTAGGACTGGCTGGGAAAAGGGAACCGTTCCCTCAGAAGCATGAACCACATTGCACCACACAGTGAAATGTGTGCCGATAGTGAGAAAACGGCAAGAGTTTACTGTCCAAGAAAGAAGAGCAAAGTACTCTCAGGTATAGGATGAGTTCTGCCATGTTTTACTGCAGTAACTTTTGTTCTAACTTAGGGAATGGTTGCTTCATTCAAAAGTGCAGAATTTGCTTCCATCAAAACTGTTTTATTTTTATCCCTTTTCCTGGACGTTGTGGACATAGTCCTGTGAAATACTGTTGTCCTCTTGGGTGTATTGGGTGTTCCAAAGGTCCTCAGCATTTCAGTAGGAACTCAGTAATGTTGGCTGGACATTTTGTTTCATTCCAGATTAGGGGGGAAAAAAACAGAGGTGTCTATTTTTTTTTTTCAGGAAAAAAAGAAAACAGACTTGAGTGTAGATGTTCCTGATTAAAATTGCAAAAAACCTGATGGGTGGGTGGTCTTTATTTTCACTGAACTGTCAGTTTTCCAAGGCAAATTGTTTGGTCAAAACAGAACAAAACAAACCAAAACCGGCTAGTTCTGCACTTTGTGAGCTATGGAATCAGGGCGTATTTGCTTAGAAAGGGTGGCTCAGGGTGTGAGAACATTTTGTCTTGATTGAAAGCATCTTAAGAATATGTCACAAATAGATCTTTGGAGATAGTTTTTACAGGAAACCCAGACTTTTATCTTCCAAGTTTCAGGTTGTTGGGAAGCTAGAATTATTACCCTGTCGGAAGCGTACAATGAACTGTTGACACACAACCACACTTTGCTTACAGCTATGTACAGGGAGGTATTTACAGCCAGGAACCAGTGAAAAGCAACCTGAAAAATAAATGTACTTACCATTAAGTTTGTGCCTGTTCTCTGGGTTCCTGTTTTCCATCAGCATTTATGAAAAAAATATATTTCTTTTCTTTGAAAAGCTTAGAAAGCTTCAGTCAAACATTAGATTTTGTTTTAAGAGAGAGAACTTTGATTACTGTGTGTGACAGATGGCTGTGGCTGGTTGCTTACTTTGGTTTTGTATTTCAAACGTACTTCTGGGTCATGGTTCTGAACTTTCATAGGGTGGCTTGGTGGGAGCAATTTTCCCCCTGTTTGCTCTTCTTCAGTAGCCAAATTCAGGAGAATGCTCCAGTTTTGTATTTCTGTTGCTTGTAGTGAAACTGGAGGTTGACCTGACCTTCAGCAGAGTACTGGGGGCGATGTTCAATTTAAGATCAGGACAGTGGAGTCTAGGTGTTTACATAAAAGCTAGTGTCTGAGTTCCCGTTAGTAACTAGAAATTTGGTCAATATAGTTGGGTGACTGAGTCAAAACCTGTCCAGGTGTAGCTCCCACTGGCCATGTTGAGAAGGGACTCAGCTTGCCCACATGCAGGTGGCTCCGCAAGACAACACAGCTTCCATGGGACTTCTGCTGGGGGCTGCTGGATGTGCTACTGGACCTCCCTGACCTTGTAGAGGCCAGACAGGAAACCATACTATGTCTTAAATGGTGTTAGAAATCTCTCTGTGAGTAACTGAACTAAGCCCTAGATCCCCGCACACCATGTGGGGAACACAGATAGCTCTCATGGGTGGTGGCTCAGGTCTGAGTATATTAAGTGGGAACTAAACCCTGCCGTGATCTGCGTGTTGCCTCAGAGCCTTCTGATCCTCGAAATTTCATCACACTAGTGCTGTAAGTGCACAAAAAAAAAATAGTTGTTTGCACTTACATGATGCTGGGAGTCAAATTCCGGTGTCAGTAACAGCTGGACAATGCAAGTGCATGGTGCAACTGAGAAGACATTTTGACTTTTAGAGCTGGGTCTTGCTACAGTTTCTGTTATCGCTGGAGCCAGGGATTTACAGCAGCTGAGGCTTTACCTCAGTATAAGTAAACTTCAGGAACAATTGAGTATTTGCTCAGGCAGAAATTGAGGAATTTGAATTAAGTAAAGACTTGGCTGTTTGTCTTGAAGTTACTCAATAAGACGGTTAGTGGGACAGTTTCTGACTTCAGTTACATCAGTGTAAGCGTGGAGTAGCTGTTTGTGTTAATGATCCATTGACAGCGAATGATTCACACCATATAAATAAAATCAAAATGTGACCTAACACATGCTTCTGGGAGGAAATGCTTAAGCACAATAAACAAACTTCGACTCACTCGCACGCATTTTCCTGCAGCCTTTTATTGCTGCTTTTGTTTAGAGGGCATCTCTTCCCAGAGCACCAAATTTGGGAAGCAGGGATGTTTCCCTTTTTACTTCATGCTGTCTCACTTCATTGTTCTCAAACTTGCAGCTTTTGTTAAAGTTTAAATTCTGTTTTAAAACAAAAACGGTGAGAAGGAAATTATGTAATCTATATCAATGTAAAAGTAATGATATATTTCTCTTAAAATAAAGTCTATATAGTTGAGTACTGTTGTTCTTGTTGTTTATAAGGGGTTGAATTAAGAGAAAATACACTGTACTTCATATTTAGTATTAACTGCTCCTAGATCCAACTTTTTATAGACTTTAAATGCAAATAATTTGTGCTGTGTTATAAACTATTGTGTTTTTTGCCTTCCTGTAACTGGAACAACATACTAATTTCTACAAGTTGTGACTACTAACAGAGAGCAATCACCTCACAGACTTGTACCGAAAAGAAGAGACCATCAGTGTGGCAGGGAACGGCTGCATCCACAGTCCTCGCTTCCCCAGCAGTTACCCCAGGAACCTCCTGCTGACGTGGCGGCTCCACTCCCCGGAGAGCACCAGGATCCAGCTGGCTTTTGATAATCAGTTTGGACTGGAGGAGCCTGAAAATGATATCTGCAGGTAAGTGGAAGTTTGCAAAGGGCTCCTTAACACCACCTTTGAGTTTTAAGAATGTGGCCACTGGCATGAGACTACAAACCAAAACCTGGGTATCTTTGGCCGGGTCTACCATGGTCCTGCTTGGAGGACAGACCTCCAAGGGGGCCTTCCAACCTAAACTGGTCTTTGAGTTTATAAATAAACTGAGCTGTCCTGGACATGAAGCAGTTTTGGCAGGTTTTAGTCCTTCTATAATATTTGAAGCACAAGGCACTCGTATGCTCAAATCCAGCTACCTAACAACTCAGGTACTACTTTAATAGGATTTTGTCCTCTATCATCTCTGTCGTGTTTCAGCCAGGCAAAAACCATCTTTTTCAGTAGGTGGAAAGTTCTGGGAGGCATGAGTAAGTAGGTATGTGATATTGGGGTGTGAGGGTGTCCCAAACCATGACAGAGGGACAGATAGAAATGCATGGAAAAATAGAACTATGTTCTTCAAATTGTTTGTCTTTATTGTTATTCTTCACTGGTACGGTTTCTTTTAAAACCCTTAAATATACGTCCACAAACTCCAGTGTACTCTGCATACTGATATATCTAGTAAAGTATACTCTACTATATCCTGGTTGCTTTGGTTTCCCCTTTTAAGCAAAACTGACCATAAGCTCAGTTGATCTGGCTGATTAACCCAGGGGGATAAACTGCTTTGCATTAGCAGAGCACAGAGGTGAATCTTGCCAACATTCACTAAAACAGTATAAATCCATGGAGTTTTTTGTTTATATTTCTTTTATTCAGCTATCTGTTCTGCGGGAGAGAGCAGGCTCAGGATTCCCATGCGGTCCGAAAGGCAGATTGCTGTGATGCTACTCACATAAAACGCTCAAGTCTCAGCTTCAGCTCTCTGCCCGATCATGTTGTTACTTACGCCTTATCTATGCAGAGAACCGGGTTGTTAGGATTTCTGCGCAGCCAGCCTCTGCTTATCTTATCTTCTTTGTCAATTAATTTGCATTTATAGGGTTTGGCAGCTCTGCAGGGTTTTACAGGGTGGATTTTTTTTTCTTTTTCTTGTTTTGCTTTGTTAATTTTCTGCGTTACCAATAGAGAGAACCTTTTCTGCAGGTTTGCTTTCCATTTAGCAATAAAAGAGTGCAGCCTGAAACTGGCTCTCCTTCCCTGCGCCTTGATGGTCTTGGCAGCTGCTGCTCTGCTCTGGTGCCGTTGGTCCCAGATCAGCAGCAGTCGGTAGCGACAGTTACCTCCTAGCACCGCAAACGCTTTCCCAGACTGAAAGCCTAATGCATACAGAAGCGGCCTGTTAATATTTACAGAGTGGATAAACTGTGGCTGACCTTAAAGCATTGCAACTTTGAAATGGAGGGCTAATTTACTGGGGGAAAAAAGATGAAGTATTCTCTGTCAAGAGCCATTAAAGGTGGTGGCACGGTGAGAGGAAGTCAAGCTGTTACTGGCATTATGGGTTTGGGGACCATCTTGGAAGAGAGTCTGCCTGCTTTTTCCAGAGCAGCTGATTTGGGATGCGGAGAGAAACAAAGACCTTCCATCATCCATAGTGTCTCTAGAAGCTGGAGAAATATCACATTCTTTTCTGCAATAAAGCTTTCCCTGGCATTCCTGGAAAACCTTTATTTGCGTAGTATTACTTCCAGAGCGAGGAATTTCTCGGGCAGACAGCTCGTGATGGCTTTAAGCCTGTTAAGTACTGTGTGCATAGTTAGATTTTTTGCTAATGCTCAATATGTTTTTCAAAACTAGGTCCTTTCTGCAACTTCAGTCCCTGACAATCCCTGCAGTGCTGCTTTAGAGAGACAGCCTGGCGTGGTTTAATTGAAATGAACGCTGAGAGCTGAGCATGTGCTTGAATGCCGTGCGTACCAGACAAGGAATTCAGGACCTGTGCACCTCACCTTCCTTCTGTACTTGCTTTTGACCTTATGCTTTTTTTTCCAGAAACTTCCTCGTGTTTTCTTTCCATTTTTCAGTAATGCTAATTATTGTAATTTGCATACTATTAAGACTGAACTGATTGAAATTCATTCAGGCTAAGGAATGAAAAGGTATACTTTAGCGGAGCTGTTTCAGAAGGAGGGGAAATATTCAAGGTTTTACAGAATTTTCTAGAAGTGCTGTTAGCATTTCCACAGGCACTTGATAAGAGATGATTCTGAAAAGCAATTAAATTACTCAGCCTCCGAGACTCCTTAGATGCATGGAAACAACCGAGATTGCACCTACTTCCATGACCGTTACAGCAAAGCCTCTGCTGTTGAAAGCAGAAATAGTCCCTGAAAGCCCATGGATTTGCCCCATTTTTGCTAGTAGTTAGTCTGGCTCCTGGCCTCAAAAAGTGGGGAGGCCAGTCAGGACAATTTTCACCAAAGCCTGCAAGGTTATCTTACGCTGAAAACTCTGCAACCCCTCGTGTTGCAGTAAGCGTTCACTGGCTGTCGTGCTGCCCAGGGGGCAGTGGCGGATGCTGGGGTGGCAGCGTGGAGCTCTGCCCGGCTACCACATCCGTCACTGCGAGGGAATGAGAGCAGGGGACCGTGGAGAGAGCCTGAGACAAGGTTATCTCTGTCTGGAACTAAACTTTGTAGTGTTACGAAAAATGTTTGCTTCAGCAGAGTTTGGGCAGATTTAAGTGATTTGGTTATGGCAAAGCTGTTATTTTCTGTTCTGTGCAATTTGGGGTTGGTGAGTATAAAAGCAGCAGTGCTGATACTCTCAAGCCACATAGTATTTGTGTTTTTTTCACATGGACTCTTAGCAGAAAAAGAAAAGCAGGTCTGTTATTTACAGAGCTATTCAGCTCCCACAACTGGGTAGGGAGGCAGGCGCTTGGCCCACAGACCCGGGGGTGGGGAGCAGCACATTTCCAGTAGGAATCAGTTAACAGCCTTAAACTCCCTCTTATACACGTGCTTCCTGGTAAAGACCTCCAAAGTTTAAGGCTTAACTGTACTGTGGGAATGGCAGCTCTCCCCATCTCTCATTGCCTGCGCTCAACCTGCCCCTCTTGTCATCACCTCTCCCTCACCGGCCGCAGTGTGTGGGGCCTAATTCTGGCTCCACAGGTATTAGAGACTATTTTTGTCATAGATGTAGTGGGATCAGGGCTTTATTCTCTGCCTTCCTTATTCTCCAGCTCAAGAAATGAACTCAATAAATGACCCAAGCCAGCAAATACGCAGGCTGTGGCAGCGAGTGCTGTCACTGTGTCCTCTCATCCCTGCATCTCCTGGCAGAGCCCTCTTTGGGCTCGGGGACACCCACGGCGGTGGCACGTGTGCCTGGCCAAGGTTTGACCTTGCACAGGGCAAGACATGCTGTTGCTTTTTCCCTGGTGACAGCACCCAGGCAAAGGGCGGAGGAGTCCCCGCTGTGCCACGTGGAGTGCCAGCTTGCTTGAAAGCTTGAAGCGAGTCTCCCCAAACCATCTAGCAGGAGCAACGTGCCATCTACAAAGAACATCCCAAAAAGCAGCTTTCAGCAGCATGTGCTGCCCTGTGTCCTTCCAGCATCATCGTTTGCTCCTGGCACGGCAGCAGCCGAGGTCCAGCGGGGCTCCAGCCCTCTGATGGGCACAGACAGGGAGAGCCGGTTGCTGCTGCTGCTACAGGGAGTTGAGGGACCACCAGAAAGTGCACAAGGGCTTGCAGCGACTCAGCTTGGGCAGCCTGCCTTAAATAATATTTTACCCACCACATGAAACGCGATGCGTAGGTTTACTGTGTACTAAGCACATGCAAGTGCCTCTCTGTGCTGTTTTAACGTGGTAGAAAATACTGTTTGTCATGTTCGAGGAGCACACAAAGCAGCCATGTGAGCACTCAGGCAGTAGCTTGCAGCTTGGTGTATTTTGTGCTACGTGAGCGTGTCCACCATTTGTAATACACAGTGGAGAATGGGCGACAGTTGTCTTTGTGTCTCCAGCTGTGCTCCTGCCTATTTGCAACCATTTTCTGTAACCAGAGTTAGCAAAAACTAATCCTTCAAACTGGTTCCCAGGTATGACTTTGTGGAAGTGGAAGATGTATCAGAGACCAGCACGGTTATACGAGGACGGTGGTGTGGACACAAGGAAGTACCTCCAAGAATAACATCAAGAACCAATCAGATAAAGATAACCTTCAAATCTGATGACTACTTTGTGGCTAAACCTGGATTCAAGATTTGTTACTCCCTTGTGGTAAGTCACCTCGCCGTGTCACGGGTGGGAGACGGACTGTTGTGTAAAAAGAGCATCAGTATTTGAAGACCGGATGGTGTAGCTAACTGCGTTGGATCAAAACACTAATTCATGCAACATATTTTCATTCCAGCAACTACATTAATACAGATCAAAGTATTTTTGACGTCTTGTCATTAAACATAAAATAAAGTCGAGTCCGGGCCAAGATTTACACTAATAACGTGTTTCAGAAGCACGAACGCTTTCTGCACTGAGGCTGCACTGCCAGTGCCTCGACAGATGCTGCAGAAATAGCAAAGTAATGGCTGCTCTGTGAACTCCTTTTTTATGTTCGAGGTCAAATAAAAATACCTGGAGGGGTCATGGCTGTGATTCTGAGTTAGATGCAGAGTAGTTTATTCCACATGCAGTAAAATTCTACATACAAGACAATGTGCTCAGGCTGTATTTTTAAACACATATAAACATGCCTCTTTGGGTATGCAGTGGCATTGCCATAGTATCAGGTACTGTTTCAATGAGATGAAAACCTCCTGGCTTTTTATTTTGATTTTTGTCTTTAGGCAGCAGGAATGCTCATTACTCTAAGCAGATTTTGATACAAACATGTATTCCTTTGTATTACCCTGATTAATATTATAATGCTTTTGGTGCAGTGTAGCTCGAAAGAGGCAGATTTTGCAAACACTCAGGAAATGGTAAGCATCAATTTATTATACTGTCATCATTATATTGTCATATCCATCACACTTCTTATTCCCTTTTTACTCAGTCCACTGTTATTTAACAAGAATAAGAAAGCCTGGAATAGCAATAATGTTAATACTCTAACAGGAGAAATCTGCTGTTTGAGTCATTTCACTTCAGCCTCTCAGCTTTGCATGCATGTATGCCTATGTATGCTAAAAAGAGTCCATAAACAGCACATTGTCAAGACAACTCTGAATCTGTAAAGATTTTGCTCCCTTGCATTTAAATTGTTAGGCTTCTAGTGGAGTAAGGCATTGCACTCTGAGTAAATCCTGAGCTCTAATTTACTCTAATTTGAAGTAATCTACTAAAACTAAAATTTAGGCAGAGCAGTCTATGAAAGACCACTGGGCATACAAATGAGACAGTGAAGCAGCCTCTCTTTACGCTACTCGTATTTCAGTGCAGCCACAAAAACTCTGCTGCATTTACCAAGCTTTATTCCGGAACACATACCGCTAGTTTGATAGTATTAGGCTTTCCAAAAATGAATGTTATCACTCAAAACACAGGACTCTCTGCACTAGAAAGCTCAAAAAAGGCTACTGTATTTATCTAATTTCAAAACTATGAGTAAACAGAGAATTTTACAGTCAAGCAAATCTTTTTCAGAAGAATACTCTCCAAGTGCACCCTCTGAATGAAATACTGTTTTTTTCTCAGAAGGGAACCATACAGGTGATTAGTGACATTCACGCATCACCGTGAGATGGGGTGTGATATGTACTTAGCTGGCTTTCAGATTCCAAACTGTCCAACCTAAAACTGCAGGATTAATAGTCAGCAGAGTCAGCGCTTATTCGATAGTCCCCACAGTCGCTCAGAGCTCAGTTCATAGATATGCTGAGCACTGCTGACCCCTGAAGGTTGAAACCATTGTGCATTTCTAGGCGGCAAACCAAGGAGCATTAATGAAGCATGCAAAAACATATGGTATTTTGTATCAGATTAAATGAAAGACCTTTGCATTGCTTTATTTCTTTCCTTTGTAACCTTCTCCAAGACAGGGC
Organism: Burhinus oedicnemus; assembly: GCA_008921705.1. NCBI lineage: Eukaryota > Metazoa > Chordata > Aves > Charadriiformes > Burhinidae > Burhinus > Burhinus oedicnemus. The sequence continues at coordinate 704,390 of VFFE01009189.1, read as the reverse complement.
TACTTCTGTGGCTTTCTTGGAAAATGGTGCACAAGATATGTGCAGATCTTTCACTCCCTTTTTTTTTTTTCTTTTATTTGGAGTTTGGATCTGCACGGCAATTGTTTATTTGTATACCAGACTGATTGATAATTTTCCAGAGAAAACCGAAGCAAGCGATTTGGAGAGTTTCATTGAGTTTATTGATCAGCTGCGTCTCCTGAGCATGGTGCCAGAATGGCTGGGTGAATTTCTCCCCGTTACTCCTGCAGCTAGACAGCCTTGCAGCCTTGCTCTCTGGCCTCCTCATTTATGAATCTTCAAGGAAGTCATTTAAGTTCACTTCATTTGATGCAGATCAAGTTTTTACTTAGTTCAGCACTCTGCATGAGGTACAAATGAGGCACCACAGAGCTTAGCAGAAACATACTTCATTATCTTCATGTACTTGTGTTTTTGCATTAACTTCACATTTCAGTGCCATTTAGAGAAACAAAATGGGATTATTTTTCTAGATAAGACATAAATTAGACTTGTATCCATGAAAATCACATTTACCCTTGTAAAACAAGGCGTGCAAAGTAAGCAACCCATGTAAGATGAAGGGGCTCGGTCACTATAGGACGGTGGGATTAGAATTCAAAGTGACTCTGGAAAATTAGACTGAAAAAAATACAAAGGTGATCTTTAACAGGACAAGATTGGAAGCCATATGGATGCGTGGGAGTAATTAACTGTCCCAGTATAAGATAAGGGACAGTGGGCAAGGAAGCAGATCTGTGAAAAAAGTCTGAACATCTAAACACAGCATTTAGCAACTTTTGCTTGCCAAGGCTGGCTCCCTCCAGATTCTTCCTCCCCCTCTCCCCGCCTCCTCTGCCTCTTGGGTCTGAGGGACTAGGAAGGCTGGAGGGGGAGCAGTGAGGGTGGTTTTGGAGGGAAGGGTCAGATCCAACATGCTGCTGCCTGTTGCCTGTCCCTGATTCGCTCTTTCTCCATGAAGCCGTAGGACTCCCTGGGGTGGGACCTGACTCCAGGAGCTTATTAGTGAGTTGAGTGTGCCTCACTGCTTATTCTAAGTTGAATAAGAGTCAAAAGCGTCCTAATGTGGCTGGAAAAAGTCACTCTGTGTTGTCTGTGATGGTGCAGCAGTCAGTGAGTATGTGCGCTTGGTGGCTGGTGTCCACAGGCACTTCACACTCAAAGCCCCCAGTTGTAGCTGTGTGGTTTGTTGGCTTAGCCTGAGTATCCACACAGACAAATGCCTCCCTCGAACCTCTTTAAAATTTGTCTTTTCCTTCAAGCTTCACAGACCTACAGCAAAAATGGTCTGGAGCAAGCCCTGGACAGCTGTTAGGCATGAGCCTCACTTAGCTGAAAATTTGTTTGAAATTCCTCCCTGCCATTATCACCTAAAGTGCTTATTTCTCAACTTTTTTTTTTTTTTCTTTTCTTGATTGAGTTGCCTTAGAAACATTAATTTGCAGGATAGAAGCCACTGAGATACTCCAGTCTTTTTTTCTCATGCGTTTTATAATTTCTAGCTCTAAGGACATAGTGTTTCACAACAAACACTGTAGGAATATATGATACAGAGGAAGATAAGTAATCTTAGGTTATTGACGCAGTTGCTAGAGGGGAGGTAGGCACTGTCATGAGAAAGAACCCTAAGTTGCACACCTTAAAGTAGGTGATGTGAATATTCCACACTGCCACAAATGTAAAATTTCATTCCACAGCTGCTTGCTGTGCAGTTACCTCAACTGAGGGATCTTGCGTGTAGCAAGTAAGTATTCAGTAATTACTAAAAATACTGCATCAATTATTTTGAGATGTAGGAACGTAAATTAAGTTACACTGTTACACATGGAAATAATCTTTGCCTGATTGAAGTAATTTTGTACAACCTCCTTTTTCCTTCTGAAGTGACATTCTTCCAACGTCCTAATTCTGGAAGGGAACGTTAACAAGATTGAACCCCATGTTATACAAGTACAATAGCATGGACATCTACTAAAATAATCTAGGAACTCGTTCAGGAGCGTGTTCCAAGAATAAAGGTGAATGTTTTGAATTAAAATTCCCAACCCTGCATCTAATTTCATTTTAATGAGACAACTAGAAAATGTTGGATTCCATTTGCTAATTAAAAACATTATTTTAAGTTTATTGTAAAAGGCACATATTTGTTGTACATTTATAACAGTAAATTGTTATTGCATTACTAATTGTTTCGTTAATCCTAAATGACATGCATGTTTTGGAACTTTGACTGAAATCATTATTGGAAACAAGGGCCACAAAAAAGCTGGGAACATATGTATGTGGACAAACATGCGTATATACAAAGATGTAATGTTAAAAAAATATATATTTACATATACATCTTTTTAGATATACACACATACATATGTGCTTTTAGCTTTCTTTTATTTATAATATAATTCATGACTAGGAAACATCACATGCCATTAAGAACAATCTTTACTTATTTGGGAACTGTAAACCAACAGTGGTGAACACGTGGTACTAAACAGGAGAACATAAGTGCATCTGTTGCAGGATAAACTTACGTGTCAAAATGTGTATCAATGTGTTAGATCATGAGTAATTTTTGCTTGTTTGAAATGACATTTTTTGAATGAAGGAGACATAGAGAAATTAATGGAATGGAGCCGGGGGGAACTTTGGGTTTTGATCCATCATGTGGAATTTTACAGAGAAGTAGCTTTCTGCTAAACACCCATGCTATAGGTCACCACTTACATGATCAAAAAAAGAGCATTGGTCACAAAGTGGGGTAAGACACCAAAGTCAGTCTAATAAAATTTCATTACTTTCCCATGCAAAAAATATTGACCAATCAAAGTTAGTTCAAATACTAAACTTAAAACTCTTTGATACTTGCCTTCACAAGAAAACACCAAAAACTCTGCACGGTCAGAAAATGAAAATGGGCAGACTAAGAGCCTGATTCTGATACTTGTACACACAGACAGTCACTCTGAATTAAGCGACTGGCTCCCTGTATTTTACCAGATTTGTTTGCACAAGTAGTGCAGCACCAGGCTGCAGTTTTTTCAAATAAGTCAATAAATAAACTCCCTTGTGAGACCTGACATGATCACAAAAAGATTCAGCCACCATTGTGTGAATAGCGATTCATAAAGACCATAAAGAATGATTAATTCTTTATCACTGGCCACAGAGCTGAATCCAGCCCAGGAGCTGCATGAGTCTTTGCTGCTGTGCTTCTGGTATAGCTTGTCACTTGTTTCACAGAATAGACATTTCATTTCTGTCTCCAAGACAAAATATTCTGCCTGCAAACCCGTATAATATATCTCATGTGACAACAGGCGTGATAATGGTGTGTGAATACCTTCCCTGCTTTTAGATAATCCACTGAAGGAATCCCAGTAAATTGCTGGGGGTACAAAAGCAGAGAAATGAGGTAGAGGGAATGTCTTGGTTAATAAAGTGGTTGAACATATAGATCTCACGAGGAAGAAGCAAGAACTTACACATGGAAGATTTGTCAGTTGTTCTTCTGCTAGTCTTTCTCTGATTCCAGTTTTTATTGCCTGTCTATGCTAGACAGCAAAGGTTTTTTACAAATGCAAGCCATGTGCAAAACTCATAACACTCTATATGATGAAACTTACATTTTCTTAAGTTCTGGCAGAAAACTGTTTTCTGTGTTTTTGCTCAAGGCATACCATCCTCATAAAATTATCAGCCAGAGGCTTATCTTTCAGGAGAGGAGTAATTAAGTCCTTTCTAATTAGATAAAACTTGCTCAAAATCTTTAACATTCCTTCTCCAACTTTACATAAGCAGAGGATTTAAGAGATTATCTACGCACTTTTTTTTTTTTTTTTTTTTTTTTTTACTTTGGACAGTGTTATAACATTTTAAAAAGCAACATAAAATGACAGCATGTTAAAAAGAGATATTGTGCCTCAATGCGTCTTGAAACACAGAGCTTCTCAGAGTAATTTTATATGGGGATGAGGAACGCTTTCCATTTAATGAAGGTTCCTGAGAGTCCAGCAAGCCTCAATCTGCTGCTTAATTCATCTCACAGGACCTAACCTGTCCTTCAGCAGGGTTTGGTGAAGAAAGGAAGGTGGTGTGGCAGCCATGCCAAGCAGTGTGGCAGGCAGGGATATTTCAGTTTTCCCAGCACTCAGAGCAGAACAAAACATAGTGAAGGGTACAAAAGAAGCAAAACTTGGAGTGAGATAGCTCGGCAATAAGGAAGCGGCGTAGTTGGGTTGAGAAGGCATGTCTGGATGAGCAGTTTCACAGGCAGCATTGCCTGCTCCATGGGCAGCTGAAGTTTCTAATCAAAAGATTCATTCCACCGTTTGCATCTAACCAAGAGCTATTTCTCCCTCCAACGTCCTATGACAACAAAACCCAAACCTTTACTGCCTAACTCCTAGTCTTGCCCACCCCATCTCCTCAGGTGGAAAATCTTGCAGGTTTTCAAGCCTGAAACCCACCAGCTGGATGCAGCATATGAGTCGGAGGGAGGCTGCGGGCTGCAGCCAAAGCTATGACCTGACCTGGCCCAACACCTCACAGTCAGTTGTCCCAGACTGCATCTTCTCCCAGTTTTCCCTAGACTGTGGTCTAACATAGTCCTTCTCTTGGCAGGTCTCTTCTGAAGGTCTGATGCCCTTTCCATGTTTACTCTTGTTGTCTCAGACACAAAGATCAGTCCCAATCCTTCTACTATGTGACAATCTGAATTTTAAATTTCATTAGAAGTCTCCCTGTTTTGTCCTAATTTCGAAAGCCATTTGTAAGTCAGAGATGACGCCGATAAGAGTGTGGTGAACAAAAGTAGGTTTCAGGGAGAAGAGGAATCACCTACCAGCTTAGTGTCAGAGGATGCTACAAGTACTAGAGGGAAGGACTGATATAGGATCATCCAGAAATGGCAATGAAACAGTGGCAGCAGCAAAGACAAGGGAGGAGAGTTAAGTATAGTCCAAGTTCAGAAATAAAGGTAATTGTGGGTAAGACAAGCACACACAGTGGAAGAGGCAAGTCCACAGTGAGAGAGAAGGCAGCAGAAATGCCAAAATGCAGTGGTCAGAGAGGCAGAAGAAGCCTCAAACAAGCAAAGATTCTTGAAAGCTGAAAGGAAAAATAAAAAGGCCAAAGGACAGAGAGAGTGCGAGTGACAATATGAAACTTAGCAAACATATAATGAAAGATGAGGAAGAAGCCTTCCCTCTTTACCAGGAAGATGTCCACGTGTCACTTGTTCATTACAGTAACATGAAAGCAGTTTCAGTTGGACTGAAGAAGGGTGAGTGGCAGTTAAGGAAAGATTTTTAACAAGGGAATGAGGGGAAGGAGGGATCTGTGTAAACCAGAGGAGTTGTGGCAGCATGGTTAGGAAGGAAAGGAGGCAAATGAACTGGAGATTTTAAACAGGCGGTAGACCTGCAATAGGGGAGACTGGGTCTAGGAGAGGAGGGAGGGCAGGTGTGGATCAGGTAGAAAGCAGGGCAAAAGTAGGGCAATTTCACTACAGCACTCCTACTCCTTTGGCAAAGCCTCTAACTGTGAACTTAAGGAGTAGTAGGGCTAGGTTTGGGGATGTTTCAAAAGTGAAAAGAGTCAGCCAGGAACATTGGTAAGGAATTGAGTTATGGCCAGGAAAATACAGACCTTCTGGCAATGAAGACACCAAAATCAGAAGCAGCGGGACCCAATAAGCACACAGAAGCTCCTGGAAGCTGTCAGACTTCAACTGATAAAACAATTGGTTTAATCAGAAAGGAAAATAGACCTTAGTGTCTGTGTTTTCCCAGCTGCAAGCATGTGTGCCTGGCAGTTTTGTTGTTTGAACAGCATGGTGGAGACCTGGCCATTTGCTCTGCTCCGTCCCTGATTTGTTAAAGTGTGGCTCCTTTGCAGGACGTTGTCATTGATCTGTCTTAACATAACAGCAATGCCGTTGATGTCTAATTCCTGTTGAAAATGCTACATCTTTAATCCAGCAGTGTGTTGTGCACTGTTTGAGAATTCACTGAACTGGTGGCAGTGGCCAAGGACAAAAAAATGTAGCACTTTACATCTTCAAAGGATTATACAAACACAAGCATGTTATTTTCAAATCCAGTATCCTGTCCCAAATAGTTGACTCTAACAAGACTTAGAGGCATTGTTCGTTTAGGACAGCTTTAGATTTTGAAGGACTGCAGTTCCTGCTGGCAGTACTTACCTGTTTTAAGAATTCCTGAGGAAGTCAGTGACTCAGAGGAAGTTCCTACTTTTCCAAGGTAAGTTAGAGATACAAAGACAAAAACAGAAAAAGACCATCATGTGTAGTACAAGAGGGTCACCCGTATTAGACAAAAAGAATCATAGTTTATTCTTTGTAGAAGCTCAAAAGACTTATTCAACTCCAACATGATTTCTTGCAAAATACAGCAGAAGCAAACTGGAAGATGCAAATTCCAAGAAGCATGCAACCATATTAAGAATGAGATCAAACAACTACATAGCATGCAAGAATAACGGTTAAGGGCCACAGGAATATTGCAGTTGTTGGGAAGTGTGTAATACTGGCAGAATAGTGACTTTGGTTTTTTAATTAAATGAATGAAGGGAACCCCAGTCTTATAGCAACTGGCCATCATCTTGCCACTGTACTTGGCTAAGTGAGATGTGCGAAGATTCATGGTGAGTTGTCTGTCCCTTCAGCTTGCATGCCCGTGTTGCTTCCCAGTTCATAATCAGTTTCTAGTCCTAACATAGCTGGATATATAAAAAAAAATCTATATGAAAGCTAATCTTTTCCCTGTTCTTCAAATGTCAGTTAGGGTCCAGCAATCTCTGTTAAATAAATATACAGAGTACACGACAAGTAGACTTCCAGTGAGCCAGAGTTCATGAATTACTTACTGGTCAGTAGCAAAGTATGAAAGGAAACCCCTCCCTAAACTTGTTGGAAGTAACCATTGATAATTGGAGAAATAAATCAATGATTCCTAACAGTCTTGAAGTCTTGTGAATGAGTGGTGATTAAAAAATGGATGGAAGATATTTAAGATATTTTTGTGTTAAAACTACTCTGGGCAAATCAATTAGTTTTAAAAAAGGGTTTATTATTTCAGGCTTCTTTTAGAGCTTGCCAGTCTTAAAATCAGTAATGCTACTTACCACATATGTTGGACAGCTTTTTCAGGGTACCCATAAAGTGATATTAACATTATTAACATTAAACATGTGTAGGTGTGTATGAACACAAGGTGACTTTACACTGTCAAACTTTTTTAACAGTACTATTAACCTGTCCATTGCATTAGCTGTTTGGTTGAAAAGTAGGACTATTTTAGGTTGTTGACTTTAGGACATAATGCTGTCTCTGTAAATCCATATTCTGCCCTTTAATTCCACTTTAGCAATAGTTGAAGCATGTTAGCATGTGAAATGATGATAATATACGAAGAACTTCCCTTTTATTTTGGTTTGGTAACTCTGGAGGGTGTTTTATAGAAATCTAGTTATAGATGACAGATTCGTAGGTAGAACAGAGATGGCATGTTTGGCTCTATAAAAAGGTTAATTAGGCACTAAGATTGTATTACAATGCTGCAAAGAGGTGTTAATTAACTGAGGCTGGTGCTTCAGTGTGACAAGGCGGGTCCCTCCTGCCACTGTGGTCACAAATGACCTGTTCTTCCCAGGCCCTGTCCCTGTTGAACAGCCTCTGCTTTAGATTTTCCATGAAAGCTGAAGGTGCAGCTTAACTTTAATGTGTGTCAACTGTTGGAGAAGAGTAGGAAGTCAGGCTGCTTTCAGGATCTTCTTCTGACAGACTTCCAGACGAAGTGACTGGTGAATTGAAACATGCTAGACCTCCAGGCTGCACTGAGGAACTTGTGAAAATCCATCCCAGCAGGTGTTGGTTGCAAGTTGTCTTTTAAATCAAAACAAGAATTGCATGTCTTCGCAGTCTTGTGGAGAGGTGGGCTCCGGGGCTCAGCTTCATGTTTTGTATTCCACCAATGCTGTTTGTTCAACCATGTGTCTATGTTACCTTACAAAGCCTGGCAGCACAATCCTGCTTTTGTACTCATCTAGCCCAAGTTTGGGTTGCAGGGTCTGTTTCAACCTTACCACTGTTTAACGTGTTTTTGTCATTTTTGGCAAGCCAGGGAAAACAATGCATTGTGTATAATGTGTGCTTAATTGCTCACAGAATAAATCTTTGCCTTGTTTGTTGCAACAGCTGTAACTGCTGGAAAATACTTACAGTTCTGGATCAAATGATACGATTGTTTTAAGATTTTCAAGTCTAAATTAAGGGGGGTTGTAGGCTTTTTCTTGTTCAGTGATATGTCATGCAGCCAAACATACAATCTGATAATTTAAAGATGTGAGGTCATTCAGCTAATTTTTCTCTAAGGACAAGAATTTTCTGTATTGTAAATTTATTGGTTGTTCATCTAGTACCATTTTTAAATATAGCAAGCATAGGAGCATACCTCACGGGAGATTAAACAGTAGACTAATAGATCACTGTCAGAAAGATATATTTTTCTTTGATAATCAGTTTTAATTTTTCTTTTTAATGCCATACCATTGCCTGCATTTGTATTCCATCCTATTTTATGGCAAAGAAGTCTCTTCTCTTTATCGTGGGTGTCTATCTCCATCAGATGTTTGCAGTGTGCTTTCACACTTCTTTGCTTATTGCCTAGTCAAGCAATGATGTCTGTATTTAGCTTTTAATATTTCCCAAAAATTCAGGCATTCCAATCCCCACAGAGTTTTTTTGATGTTCTTTTCAAAACTCCCCCAGATTTCCTCAGGTTTTTACAATGTCTCTGTGGTATTGAAGGGAGTTGAAATAGGTGGTTCAAGTGTCACCAGGGCTGTGTATGGGTGGAGGGCCACCTGCTTAGGCAAGTCTATATGGCAGTGCTCAGCTTGGTTGCCCTAACACTGGGAATGTGTCTTTTAATGTGTTTTCCTCTGTCAACTCAGCCTGTCTTCGAGCTCCCAAGTTTCCTAGGTTCCTCCTTCTGCTCAGCATGTAATTTAGTGTCATGGTTTGGGGCGGATTGGCCCAATCAGGCGGAATGACAGATGCTCTCTCTCTCCTGCTCTGCTTCGAAGGGAGGCAGGAGAGAGAGAGAAAAAGAGAGGCTTAAGAGTTTAGAAGGAACTAAACTACTTTAATGAAATATTAAGAATAAAATAATAAAAAGAAAATAATGAAATATATACAAAACCGTATCAAGCTCCCAGGATGACGATCATGTCACCAGCAGGCGCTGGGGAAGCCCCAGACTGGACTCAGTGATGGACAGGAACTGGATTCTGGATCTGGATTCAGGATTGGGATCAAAGGCAGACGAACAGACAGAGTCCTCCTCGGACACCAGCCATTGAAGAAAGAGGCTGACCCTTTGATCCCTCAGCTTTTATACTGAACATGAGGCAGATGGGATGGAACACCCTGTTGGTCAGTTTTGGGTCACCTGTCCTGTCCGCTCCTCCCCACAGGTGTGACCGACCCCTCTATGCTTTTCCGCTTCTGACCCTCCAATGGGGTAAATACCAAACTTGGCTGCCCCCGGTTGTTATAGCAATAAGGATAAGCAAGAGCCTCTCTGCATCCCAGTCCTTGGCATCAGCTATAAACATCGATCTTATGCCTCTGAGAGCGAACAGTTTCTGCACAACATGCTGGTAATTTCAGCAGCTGGAAGAGGCCTAGCTAAAAAGCAAAATTACTGAACAAAATTGGTCCTGTTTTACCTCAAACCAGGACATTTAGGAACACATTAGGTTGCATTTTTCCAGGGTGAACTTTCCCCTTGCTGGGTTGTGATAATATTTGTGACTTTTCCATGTCCTCGGTGAAGACGGCCGGGCCTGCTGTTGCGTTGCCTGCAGGTTTGGACGCAGGCTGGTGCCCTCGGGGAGGGTGCTGGCCTCGCAGCCACGGCTCCGGGCCAGGCGCCACCGCTGCTTGCCCTGACACCTTCCCACCTCGAAGCCAGACACAACGAGCCTTTGTAAAATGCCACGAGTAGGATGGCACAGAGGCACGCTGTGATGTTCCTGCTTGCGGTCTGGGACTGTGTGCCAGCTGGGTGGGCTGCATGGCCGAACCGAGAGCGATGAACAAAGGGGTTTGCCTGCTGCTCTCCTTTATTTGGATGCTTTATTTTTCTGTGCGTGCGGACTTACCTGAGGTCCCCTGTAGTTTAAGCGATTGTATGATTACAAAATGGAGAACAGCAATCCCAGATTCCAAACCAGGAAAGATGAAACAGCAAAAGTCAGCTCCAGACCATGCCAAACCACTGAGCTTTTTACTTCTTGCAACTGTTTTGGTGAGTGGGAGAAGGCTGGTAGCTATTCTCATCCCACCCTTCCTCCGAGGGCTGCATCTTAAGTGGAGTCCTCTACACTTCCTTTTAACAATTTTTAGTCTTACCCTGACTCTGCAGTTCCAGGCAGAGGTCATCAGAGAAGTTCCTTCCTCCACGCTGGAGAAGCTGGTGTGCTTGCAAGCTGGCACTCTTCTTTGCTCAGCACATTTCTTCTGGCTTCAGTGACCTTCATGCTGTACACATTTCCAAAGACAGTCACAGCGCTGTATAAATCTGATTTGTATTTTCTATGCATACATCTTTATTAAATTTACAACCTTCTGTTTTGCTCTGAGCACTTGATAAAGTCCATGCATGTCTTCATAATAATACAGATGACAGATATGTCACAGAGTGTTTCTGGTTTTCCCTTACACATGCATATTCGCACACGCATCTTTTATTAGTTGCAGGGTTCCTGTCACTTTAGACTTGATAGGATAACTATTAGATATTTTTTGGCTAAATGGTACTGTTACATAAAACAAGCCCCTGCCTGGTGCTGAGCTCTGTGCTGCTGAACTGAGCACCTCCTCAAACCCAGTGCCTGGGTTGTTACCATCGTCCTTTGCCTACAACCCCCTGTCTACTTTTCGACCCCCACGTTTCTCTCCATGGTGAACTGATTTTGAACATACACATCTTGCCAAAAGAAAAAAAAAAAAAGCTCTGTCACATTTTCTGTCTCTTGTAAAACCAGGAAATATGCGGTTGTGTTTTCCTCGATTGTCAGTTTGATGACCAGTCAATGCTTAATTAAAGTCTGAGCCTGTAACTACACGGGGTCAGATTTTGCAACTCATCTGCAGCACTGTTGTGTATCTTGTTGTTAGATCATTTTCAGCAGAGTCAAATAACATCCAATTTTTCTGTGACCCTTGACAACAGGGGCTTTTTTTCATTTTAATAGTTTTTGTTTGGGGAAATATTTTAATTGTACAAATTGATGTTTTGTGGCAGACAAAACTTACTTTCCAGGTCCCTTTCTTTTGCTAAGCTGCACAAGTCTTCTGTTTTAATAATACTTCTGATCTTGGCAGCTATAAAAATACTCCTTTTTAATCAATATTTGTGTCCTAATATGTATTTCTGAGGTGATGTGTGGTAAAAAATACTCTGTAATGAAAGTTTCCCTCAGATTGTAGGAATTGGACACCATGTTGTCTCATTGCCTGTTCTTGATTCTAGGCACCATTGTTGTCCAACCATCAGTCATGTTATGAAGCATAAATACAAGCTTTTGCAGGATCAGACCCTCTAATAAAGAAGTCTGCGTGTCTCAAATTGTCAGCAAAGACTATTAAACAGGCTGGTTGTGAGCCAAAGCATGGGCACAAGGGTATTTGCAGTGTCACATTTTTAGCACGGATAGTTTGGGGCCTCAGGCTGTTTCAAATCTCCAGTTTGTTGTGGCCACTCTGTTTTGCAGGGTAATAGTTATGTCCTAGGACATGAGTCATACCATGCCTGATCAATCTCTACCTCATTTGATTTACTAATATAGATGTAGCCCAAAAGTTCCTACGTGGAGGTCGGTCTTTTCTTTCATTTGCTTCTCACTGCTTGACAGCACCGTGAGTGACAGAGTCAACAGCATCTGTGAACCCTGGGGTTCAATGTTTGCAGAATGATGGGTATTTTTAAAAGAGAATCTTATCTTTGAGAAAAAAATAAAAGGAACAAACAAACACTTAAACTTGGGGAAATGGTCTAGAGAGATGAGGTTAATTTTCCAACTGCTTTAAGGCAGGGTAAAACAACCACCTTTGGGCCACAAAAATTTGTCTCACGCCGATGTCTGGCCAATACACTTGGAACAAAAAAATGCTTGGAAGAATCTGCACGCTATGAGGACAGGTAGTCTGACTGCTCTATGTGGGTTTTGTGGCATGCTGAAGAGGCTGCTAGAGATGGAAATAGGCTGCTGAAAACTTTGTGTTCTCTATAAGTAAACAGACATTGGGAATTCTGCGTAGGTATGGGTACCTAAACCAAACAGAAAGCAATTGCTGTTTTTACAGATGAGGTGAAACTTTTGCACCTGACTGGAAATGAGATCTTTATTTCAAAATGTGCATCGTACTACATGTCCGTATTAGCTCTGAGCCGCCTGTGCTCTAGGCAGGCATGATTAACACAAGGACTTATCTTATGCTCATGGTCAGCGAAGAGCCTGAATATATTGGTCATATTCTTATTCAGGCCTTCCATCTCTTTTCTGCATATGCATGAGTTTATACAGAAAAATTGGTATTAGTAAGCTCTGAAGGGAAAAAAAAGGAAGAGCAGTCAGGGCAGATAATATAAGGCAGCAGAAAATAGGACACTCTGCTCTCTTTATATGTAATTTATCTCCATCACAAATATTTGAAAGTAAACACTCTGCTTTCCCACCTTAGGAGCAACTTTGAGTGCTGACATTGCTAGCTTAGTGCTGGTTCAGGTACATTTTCCAGGTGCATTAAGAAATAGATTAAAAGCAGAGAAAACACTTGTAATGCCAGCAGCTGAAATCTGGAGGCTTGCACGGCTGCTGGTCTCCTGGTTTTTTGCAGTGGCTGTCCAGGAGGGTTTGTCATCCTGAACAAAGATGGACAGGGTCAGTATTAAAACCAGCAGTAAAAACTCAAGAGACTGTAGGTTTGGTACAGTAAAAATGCTGTCTGGTGTTCAGGAAAGACTCAGAGTTTTTGAACCACAGAGCAAAGTCTTTCTGCCGGAGGGTACTAGAGCACTCGCCCCGTGTTTTCTCCCCATAAGCCTGCGTTGCTGGAGGTGGACAGCCTAAAAACCTGGCCTGCTTAGACCAGCACTGCGAGGCCAGGATGGCATGGGTTTGGTGCCACCTTGGCATCTTCATAGATGGGGTATGAAACTACCTCCTGCAATTTTTATTGGTACTGATATCACACCCAAGTAGGTTAAAACTAACTGGCCTGTTGTCTGGAGAATACCAACCTTCAGTTTCCAGAGAAGCCGTTTGCACCCACAGACCTTGCTCTTTTCTGAGCACAACCCTGTCCTGCACCCTTGGTAAGGTGGTGAAGACGTGCAGATGTTCACACACCCCCACCAGTGAGAAGAGGCCCCCCCTCTGCCTGTGGTCCCCTGGGAGGTGGTGATTTGTGGTGGTGTGGTATCCCCTTGGTGTGAGGAGAGCATCTCACCATGCCCTGGGGGAGATCTCTGTGTGTGCAGGCATAAGTCACCCTGCATGCCGTGCCACCATGTCACATAGCAGATTAGTTTCATGTTTTTCTTCTTTGCTCAGCCCAGGCTCTTGGCACTGGTTCCTTTCTGAGTCCATGTGTGCCATCAAATAGAGTTTATGGCTTGTACCTTTTTCTCCATTTACATTCATCTAAATGAAAGCTTATTTTTCTTTCCTGCTGCTGCTTCCGACCTCCAGTAGTCCCAGCATATTTCTTTGTATTAAATGGTATTTACTACTTTTTTTTTTCCCCCAGCTTCAAATTCTGTGACATTTTCCAGGTCACTACTATAAAACTGAAGAAAACTGTTCCTCTTAATTTTCATAGCTTGAAAAATATTTAGCCTATTATAATTCTACAGCCATCCTTAGTCTATTTGGTTATGGTTGTATTTAGTCAGAATTTAAATAAAATGTGTCACACACTGATTCTGACCCAGTACACACCTTCCTGGTCCTGAGATCATGGTCTCAGTTTGGTGTTTAGAAGGATTTCCTGGGCTGGCTTTTGGTAAGCTGATCCTAAACCTGATAACCTGGTTTCGTCAGGTTGTTTACAAAAATGTGGCAAATGTAAATTGTTTTCTTTTTCTTAATTCATAGTGTTACTTATCATTGATATTTGTAAGAATAATGCATAAGAGAAATGAGAAGCGTGACTGCTCCTAAGGTACTTGTATTTAGCTTTAACAGCAGTGGTATTGCTTAGGAAAAGATCTGGGGCTGGAAGTCCAGTCTGAATAGTTTTCTTTTCCTTGCTCTGGCTGTTTGATGAAACTCAGGGTAAAAGAAATTCCCAATAAGCAGTATCCCATGCTGTTTACAATAAATCAACTGCTTTTGATCCCATCAGAAACCTGAACAAGCTAAGCGAAAATGTTCTTGTATTCTTCAGAGATTGTGTATTCTTGCTATTTTTATGATCATCTTAGAAAGTTTGTATAGCAGTCCTTTTTTGTCGTCCTAGAAAAGGCAATGCCTTCCAGTCGAAGTAGGAGGGTGAACAAATTGTTTTGCTTTGCATTATCTGTGAAACATAACACATGCTCCTGCTGCATGCTTACTGCAGAATTGAACGGCATCCTCTGGGAGAGAGCTCAAAAACAAATGGATCCGTCACAAAAAATCAATAGGCTGGGATTGCTGCTAGGACAGCTAATGTCCCTTACCGGTACCTTTTTACGTTGTGTCCTCAGCTTTGGAATTAAATTTGCTTAGCTCCGTTAGAGTTTTTCACTATTATTATTATTATTCCTCCTGTATTTCTCCCAAATTGCATCTGAAACTGTGAGTGTGTGTGTCAGAGCATTTAGCAGATCCTCCTAGTAGAACAATGGAAAATTTGGAATATTAAATGAAATTAGGCTGTATTTGTTAATGATTATTTTCCACTGGTTATAGAGCGTGCTTAAATCTATATAAAAAAAGTACAAACCGAAGCAGAAAGAAGACAGAAAATGAATAGTTAGCTCCTAGGAGGTTTTCTTTGTTACTATTTTTCCTTCAGCCCCTAGTACTGGGGCCTCTCCACGCATTCCCGTTTGGTATGAGTCACGCCAAGAAGGAGGACCTGAAATAACCAGCTGTCACTGCCTTCTGTTTACTCTGAAAGACTTTTTTGCCCACCTGGACACTGCCGGGCAATAAGGTGTCAGCTTTTTCAGTTTTGCTGAGTGCAGATCCGTCTATTACCAGGGAGGCTGCTTCCAAAAACCTGTCAGTCAGCGTGGCAGAAGTTCACCGAAGTCCTCTCAAGGGCACTAGACTCTGAACTGGGAGCAAGTTTTTGGCTCCTGGGGTCACTCCTCCCAAGGTCTTTTCCACCTGGCAGCTCCCTGATACCATTTTGATGTGCGGCATTGCACTGACCAGGACGCCTCGTGATGTCCGCTCCCCACTGCCCTGGCAGAGCCGGCATGGGCCATCACAGGGGGACCAGTAAGCTCTGCAAAACGGGCCGGCACCGTGGCCCAGGTGTGCTTAGGCACTGAACCAAGGTGAGCAAGGAGCCTGATTGCCTTCAGCACCCTCCACTGTCACTGCCAAGAGATGAGCACTGCAGACCATAAGGCACAAAGAGTCCCTGCTAAAAGCAAGTCTACCTTTCTATACAATAGTAATGTAAGGGGAACAGGGAGCAGTCCCCATCTTAGCTTAACGCACCTGGCTTGCTTCCCTGGAGAGCGATAAGGTGAGCCAGGGCTCACATGGAAATGGCAAACGCAGTGGCAGTCTATAACATCAATGGCAGGAGAGTGGCCAGGGCAACCGCACGCTCATTAGTCTGACCTAGAAAGCTTACAGGGCACTTGTCAGCAGAGAAGGTGGTTAAAAATGCAGGAAACTAGAAAAAAACTCCATGCCTCTTCATCAAAGGAGCTCATGCCAGACTGGAGGATAGCCTGGAGAGGAAGGAAATGCTATACAGCAAATCTAATTGGGCTTTAGAGGAGCATCTCACCCGGTGCCACACAGGAAACAATCACTTACACTGGAGGAGGTGGCAATTAATAAAAGAGCCACGAGGCAGTCAAAGGGGAGAGACAGCGTGCTGTAATGCAAAAGGGAGTATCCAGCCAGGGAGAGCTCGCTAATGGGAGTTTCTAAAGAGCTGGTCTTATGTTTGGTTTTATTTGCAGTCTTTATTAGGCACTAGAGCACAACCTCTCAGAGTAGCATTTTCATGACTTTTGCAGCGCAGACAGAGCTGAAGTGCATTGCTCATGAGTGGGAAAATCAGAATATCGGAGAGGAGAACTGGGTGACCTTGAGCACTGGAGAACTGATTTGCAGTGGCATGCAACAGCCCAAAAAGAGCAAAGAGGTCACTCCTGTAGAGATTAAGAACAAAAACATTTGCTGTTAAATGGCATCTCACTGGTTAGCAAATTGGGGAGAAGAAGGTTTCTGGGTGTACTAGGTGTAGGGCCAATGAAGCAGTAGTTGCATCTTTTCTGGAATACGTTGTACAGCTTTGGTCCCCGTAGTACAGAGCAACCACATCTTTCTTGGACTGTGTTCAGGGAACAGCGACAGGACAGTGGAGGGAAGAGAGGACAATTCTTACTGAGGGCCAAGACAACTTGGCTTGCTTAGTGTAATAAAACGGATGCTGTGAGGAGATACATCTCTTCAGAAGTACTGCAGGAAGCAAACTCAGGAGAGGAAGAAAAGGACAAAGCTGGCACTTACATAAGTGCAATAAAGATAAATTTAGCTTGGAAACAGCCAACCAGTCTGAAGGATTTGGAGGAGCAAAGAAAACCTAACTAGGTTCATGATGGACAGTGAGCTGATGGTGGAGTTGCCTGAAATAATCAGGGTTTGGAAGTGACAACCTGGAAGAGCCTTTCAGGTTTTCTGTCCCAGTGTTTAATTGCAGGAGTAAAATTTGCCATTCAGGTAAGAATGGCAAAGAGGGATTGCAGAGTATTTACAATGAACTTTAGTTGATTTGTATTTTGTTTACAGTTGCTTAACTGCAGTATGCACAGAGTAGCTATTAGCAAATGAAATCCCTTGTGCATGGAGATATAAGGACAGGCCTCTGTGATAAATAGAAAAAATAAAGGTAATGCACAATTTGCACAGCATGGCAGTGAAGTCCTGTGCACTGTCTTGTGGGTCTGAGCATCAAATGGAGTGCTCATGGGTGGTGTAGCGTTAGATAACACCTGATTTTTCAAAGGCATAGCTATTGTCTCATTTGAGCATGTATTATCTGACCTTTTAGAGAGATCATTTAAATGTCAATGTCTTGGGCACTCTTATAATATGCACTCAGCAATGCCTAATTCCAAAACTAGTTGAAGGATGAAGAGAAGTATTGTCCAAACATAACTGTAATTATATTTTTCTGCTTCGGTTTTACTTTGACTTTTCATTAATAAATGTATCAAACTGCAGTTAACCTAAGTCATTATTACAGCCTTAAACTTTTGATATTTTAAATATCTTGTGCTTCCCACTCAGTTATAGCTAGTAAATGTGTCAGAACAAATCAAGAGTGATTTTATATGTCTTTTTGCACTAGTATTAACTTAGTCATAACTGATAAGGTTGTAGCTACTGATATGTAGTGGCAACTGGGCTTCAGAAGCTCAATTTATATCTTTTTTTTAAAGGGCAGGAATTATACTGTCACGTTTGGGATCAGATACTTTGGTGGCTGTCTGACCTTTTGTTACTGACTTTAAAATAGTGGTGTCATGGATGGCCTGCCTTTATGGGACTACACCAAAAACTAGAAAGGAAAATTCAATATGGTTAAAGTTACTTGTTCATTTCTTATCTGTTCCAGTAATAGTTGCCATCAGTGGTAAAATTTGCTTGTACTTCCAGTTTGAATATGACTGCCTTTCAGATTACAGCCACATGATTTTGTTAAATACTTGCACTGCCACATAAAAGGGCTTGTTGACTTTGGTAACAGCCTCTTACAGCTATCTACAGCTTATCGTCTGGAGAGACAAAGTTAAGTTACCTCTAACCCTCTTGAAAGACTCTGGCCTCCATTTAGTGTTTCATTGCAAGGCATGATTTCCAGATTACAAATAATCATTGTTTCATGCTTTCCAAATTCAGCATCATTTATTTTAAAGCCTGGTCACCAGAACTGAACAAAGCAGTGGTTTGGCCATTACTGTAGGTAAGAAAAATGCAGCCTCTGACTTCTTAGCGAGTAGCCTGCTGTAGGAAAATAAGTATCTTTCAGCAGCCTTAGGATGAGTGGTAATAAATAACATTCTGATATGAAAATGAAACCTAGCAATGTGATGGATTGAAAGTATGGTAAAAGAAAAAGATATTTCAAAGTGTACATGTCTATGCTTTTATTTATCTTCAAGAATAGAAATTGGAGGGTACTGAAATGCTACATGAGAAATTATACTTAATCAGTGGAAGTATACAAACTCGAGTTATTTATCACAGCATTTTTTTTTAATGGAACAACGACTTTTCTTTTGCCTCTTACCTAACACTGTTGCTGTTACACAGTGTGTTCTGAGTTTGGGTTTTATTTGCTTGAAATATCTGTCACTTTGTGTATGAAATGTAGTATCTATAAATTCAATGTTCAGAGAAAAGATTGGTACTATTGCTTGTCACAGGGAAAAAAAAAAAAAGACCTTATTTCCTTATTATAATTTAATATTACTAACTACAATTTTATCTGCTTATCAGCTACCTGTCTGCAAACAGCTCTGAACCTAATAGATGCATGTTGACTACTGTTCAAAAATAGCTGTCATTGAGTTTCCTTTTATTAATTTAAATGTTGGGATAATTTAATCTCTTCTTCTTCAAGTTGTAATTTACCCTAGGTTTTCTTTACGGACCTTCCACTGTCCTAGTTCCAGTGAGAGATTCTGACTTCCTTTTGTTTCTGCACTGGACCTCTTCCAACGTGCCCCATTCCAGCTCTGGTTTGGTTTTGCAGAATCTGCTTTGTGCCTCAGTACATCACTTAGCCCTGTTCCTCTGCAAACTTCCAGAAGCTGCTTTGTGTAGTTTATAGCTACAGTGTCTAAATACCACAAATGAGGTGACCACAGACAAAGCCCAACACTTTCAGCTTCTCTGTTTATTTTTGCGTAATTTGTTTCTTTCTTCCTCTTTCTCATGTTTACTTGCCCCAAGAACATGCCTGCATTTTTACCTTTCCGCCTTCACTTCTCTTCCACTCCCACGACAAGGTCACAGTAGAGGAGGTTGCTCCTTCAGGAGAGGACCTTATTAAACTTAGTAGGCCCTAAATGTCAGTCTAGGATGTTGGGCTCTTCTTAACCACAAGTCTTTTGTGAACATTTCCTGCTCCCTGAAGCGGAGAGCATCACCTCAGCTTTTACTAGCTGTGGTTTGTAGTTGTTTTGGCAGATAAACAGTCTTTTACTGAACCTAATCCAGTCACCCCAGGGACCTGAAGATTAGAAGAAAGAGTTCAAAGAGGAGCTTATAGACATATGGGTCTGCTTCTTTTCACTGGAGAGAGCTGCCGGTGCGTTGTGCCCGTGCTATGGTGGTTTTTGCCTGTCCCAGGCATCATGACTTACAGATGCCAAGCACCAAGATGACAAAAGACTGGACTACAGTGATAAAGTATGTAAAAAATGAAGAATCACAGAAATGTTAGAAAGTGCTTCTTGCTTTTAATTTGAGGACCAGGCGGTAATTCAGCATGGCTGGGAGGACTCACATGTTTTGCTGTATTTGTGGTACAGCAAAGTGAGTCATAGACAACATGCTTCTCAAACTGGTGAGCTTCCCAAGCCTCATCACTGGTGTCTTCCTGATGCCTCCGTGTTCCTACTGACCCTGTCAAATGCCATGGCTTGAGCCCGGCAGAGCCTGTGCTGATGCAGGTCATGGACCCCCAGACTGCAAGCCATCTTCCTCAGCAACCAGTGCTGTCTGGCTCCGCATTCTCGTATATCCTTGATAGCAGTGATTTTGCCTCATAATCTCCTCTTGTGAAAGCCTTTGGTGAAACGGACAATATTCCCCATGACTCCATGTCACTTACTGGAGATCAGTGGTGGGAGACAGGCTATAGAAAAAGTTAGTCTGTGAAGGAGAGAGTAGCTTATCTTTGTCTGAAACAGAGCCAAGAACAATATATCAATGTCCATACATGTTTAACTCTAAGGACTGACTCAGGATTTGTCTTGCTGAGGTGTAATTTTGGAAGTTGAGATGTGGAAGTCGTTTTTCTTCAATAAAAGTAGCTACTATCAGAAGGTGATTGGTAGCCCTGTTGCTTTGCCTGTATTTTTGCTGCTTGTAGAACAGTTAATGCAATGCTTCACTGAAGTCTCATGTAATATTGTTATGTTACCATGACACACATACGAAAATAAAAGCACTGTTGTCAGGGTGATGTAGCCAAATTATTACCACCCTGTTTTTCCAGTATTCAGTGAAAAAAAGATGGGTTTTTTTTAATGTTTTTACTAGAAGTTTTAATGTCATTTTAAGCAATGAGGAAAACAATAGCCAAGTGATCATATACAAATTCATATAAATAAGGTAGTATCAATTGAATAGATAGCACTGAAAGTAGATTTGTCCTTCAGGTTCTGCTAGGGACAATGGTGAGAAAGGAGGAGAGGGTTTTGTAATGATGAGAACCACTTTGCTATTATTACTTGAAATAGCTGCAAGCAGAAGCCATAGATAATAATAATCTTCAAACTGTAGAGGTTGAGAGCTCCGAGAAGCCAAGAATGACTGCAGCTGCCTTGAGTGATGGTGGAACAAAGCCATATAGTTGAGAATAGTTTATGCAGATGAAATATAATCACAGAGTCAAAATGTGGAGTCATCAGGTTTGAGATCCAAGAAGCAGGTGGTACACATGTCTATCTGAGGGTTTTGGAGGGGTTCCCTGGCATCAACCGTCTCAAAGAATCATAGACTAAAGAAACAGTTTTGATATCTACAATTAGATAACACAAGGGGACTGTCACTTCAAACACAAAATTATTCCTTGTCTACAGTCTTCTCCAGACATTCAATGAGGCAAATTGTTCCTGTTTTAAAATAATGCCTCAGAACTCAATGCCACTTTTTTTCTGGAAGTGCTAAATGGAAGCTAATGACAGAGAGGAAATTATTTCCAAGTTTTGCAACTGGCAACCATTACCAGAGGATCCATGAGCTTTTCAAATCCATTTATGTACATTAAATCGTGGCTTGTCAAGAACTGGGCAATCAAATGTGTAGAGACATTGGCCAAGGTAGCCCACTGCTCCTGAATTATTTATGACCTGATCATACCATTTGCAGATCTCTTTAGTGTTTATTAAAAAAATCTGCATTAAAAATTTCAGCAACAATGTTTTACTTCTGTATTCCTAGAAGAAAATGACCACTTTAATAATTAACATTTTAATAGTCCTGCAGTTTCAGTGGTCACTTAGTGACACTATAGTGTGATGAGGGTTCTTAACTTTTACTATTCTTAACTACTGAAGAAATGACTACAGTTTTGCTGCCTCAAATTTGAGAGAAAGGAATGTTTTAAGTAAGAAGAAATGGTAACAATATTGAATAGAAAATCCTGTGACTTTTGAGACATTTGAATATTTTTCTGTAGCAAATGAAAAACATTAAAATACCATGTATATTGAGTCTGGATCTGAAAGCAGCTCTGTTCCTTCTTGACAAAAGAAGAATTTTATTGATGATTAGCAGATTATGTGATCAATTTTCTCTTTTTCATTGCTAAGAAATAATTGAATATATGCATATATGGATGGTCCAATCCAGCACTGAGTCTAGAGAGCACCAGCTGAGTAGCTACCCTTCCATTTTCCCTTTCAGTTGCCAACTTAAAAAATGCATAGCAGATACTGAGTCAGTGTAAAATGGTGAGCCCAGGCATTGATCCATCTTCTTTAAATCTTTTCATTATAAAATCTGTTATTAGAAATGAAAATCTTGGTATGCTGTCTCTTCAGTCCACTTTCCTTACCTGCCTATTCATGCCGATGATTAGCTATTCACTGCATGTGTGTGTTTAATAACCGTTCTGTAATGCTGCCTTTTTTTTCCCATTTTTCATGGTTTAATTATTCCAGTTGGAAATGGGTAAAACTGCCAAAAGATTAAAGAAATGGCTTCTTCATTATTATAGTAATGATTGCCCATCACTGGTCAGACAAGGGGACTGGGATTCAGGTGACCACATCAGTGTCTACAATTTTGACATCTCTAGTCCTCCCAGGCTCCCTTTATAGACAATGGAGGATAAAAGCATTTTTAGGACACAATGTCATCCCAAATTAAGATTCTAAAATAGATCAGATGATTTGCACTCTAAAAATGCTCATTTTAGTTGCCTGTAAATGGAAAGAGTGACTAACTTAGATGTTTGCTTTGTAGATATCCAAAGGTAGATAGGATGAATCCCATCTCTGTGCTCAAATTAATGATAAATTCCCAGAGGTTTTGTGTGGTGACACTTCTAATGTGAATGTATAGTGGCTGTGTTTTCTGATGTACAGCATATAGTGCCATTCAGTGCTCTGCACAGATGAGCAAGTCCTGTTCAGCACAAGCACCAAAAGCAGTACAGTCCTGTTAGGACTACATTTCAAATGGATTGGATTACCCTGCTTTTCACCTTGGCTAAGTAGTACCAGGGTATTAGCATGTCCGCATTCTTTCCAGAACGGATCAGTTTGGGGAACTGCATTAATACTCTGATTGTAGACATACAGAGGTGGTGTTTAATATTTATGTTGGAAGATAAATCTAATGGCCTTGACCAGATTAGGTCCTGCTATGCAAAGCAGCATATATCATATTACAAATGATAATAATGCCTATTCTTGCCCCAGCAAGCTCACAAGGAGCTAATTTATAAACAATGAAAAGGGAGGAACCTGAATGTAAGTAGCATTATTTAGGAATGGCACACGGCAAGGGCCTCTTGCATTAAAGAGGGTTGAAAAAGGTGACAGATGTTGAATGCTGAGACATTTTTTAGGTTCTGCAGTTAATTTAGGACATTGTGTTAATGGTGATTTTTCCTGTGGGTTTTTCCCCTTAGGATGATTTCCAGCATGCAGCCTCAGAAACCAACTGGGAGTCAGTCACAAGCTCTGTCTCAGTAAGTAATTTGTTACTATTTTGCCCATGGACGGATTGATAGGATGGCTTGAAGCCAGCTCACCAAAATGGCACCTGCACAAAGGAACCATGTATTCACCTTTGGCAGAGGATGAAATAAGTGTTTATCCAACTCATACTGGAGTCAACCAATATGTTTTTAAGGAAAAAAGATTCAAGATATGCCATCAGCTGTTGTAACCACATGAGATAGCCATTGGGAAACATTTCTTGCTTTCAAACTCATCCTGCCAAGATGAAAATAAAAGATATAAACTCCTTACAATTTTCAATTGTAAAATGTCTTGACTTAAATAGAAGACTAGGCTTAAAACAGGCTGGCAGGAAAATGGATCTAGCTTTTCATTGTCAATACTGAGATTCCTTTTAAGTTTTTGTAGTAAAATACTATATCTGAAGTCTCCATATTCAGCAGTGAAATGCAACTTGAGGGAAAAAAGAAAGTGAGAAGGAAAACAAGTAATACAGTATAAAATTTTATTTTTCTCTTAATTACATTTGTTTTGTGTTATTCGCCAAAATTCTGTCCCCTCTTTCATTCCCCAAGTAAAGTTAAGTGTTGGGGAGTGGCAGTGTAGCATCAGAGTTCATAATACAGGCAGTCCTCTTCTGTGTGCTCTGCTGGCTGGTCAAGCATCATGTCACAGCTCTTGTAAATTCCTCTTAAAACACATGAGATGAGGATAAGTGCTCAAAGCAGACTTGAGACCCATGTTTGGAGCATTCAAGGAAGACGGTTTAGTGATGGCACCTTTGTTACAGTAGCTGCCAGGAGTTGCCAATGGAGAAGCAGTAAATAAAATATGGGTAAATCCTACTGATCAGTGTCCAAGACAGGCAGTGAGTAGAGAGAAAATTCTGTATTGCCAAAACTAGAAGAGGTTAAGCCAATCTCACTCGTGTTTACCCTTAAGTTTACCAATGACACTTGCTTTTCATGATACAATGTATTGATAGCCTTGAAGTAATTGTGCTGAAAGTCCTGAGCAGTAATGTTAGCAGGGCTGAGATCTACTGGATGTGCCAAGCAGGAGATGCTAAAAAACTGTTTTACTGAAAGACATAAGCTTATTTTTCATTCTAATGTAGAGTTGGGGAAAAAATCTATGTGATAGAATATTTTGTTTAAAAATATGGTAGGCTGATGTTTGAAAATGTAAGCCTAGGGCTCCCTCATCAGGTTACTATGAAAATGAGATCAAGTATATGGTAAACGCCATGTTAGTTATGCGCCTTAACATTGTAAGGCGCACAATATGCCAAACAATAATCCCGTATTCTTTTCGTACTGAAAAAAAAGTTTATCTTTCACATCTATTTGTTTCTGAAAAGTTCTTGTTACTGTGTTACAGGTAGGGAAGTTCAGTACCAATATTAGAGGTAGCAAGCTGATGCCCAAGGTCACATGGAAACCTACAGCTAAACCAGAAGCAGAACTCCAGTTTCATTGGTTTTTCCCATGCCATCCCCTATCTAATAAAACATAACTTCTTCTACCAGGCATGCATTACACCCACTAGCCCTTTCTTATCCCTTAGGGAAAATAAGGTAGAGATGCTGTGTAATTTTTCCCAAAGGCATCAAGGAAAAAGTCTGTGGACACCCGAATTCTTCAGGAAATAAAGGTTCAGGGATTCGGCTGTGGTCCTGAGGGGCAGAAGGACAAACTCAGACCTGTCTGTTGCTGACAAGATGGCATACTGTTCTGCTGATGCTCAGCATGGCAGATCTAAGTTTTGCTCCTCAAACCCACAGGCAACCCAAACTCTTTTGAGGATCCGGGTACTTCCAGAATGAAGATTTGAGAGTGAACAAATGCTTTCTTCCATGTCTGAGGTCATACCACAGAGTCACATTTTGGGCTTTTTTTTTTTTTTTTCCTCAGAAATCTAAAACCAATGCTTTTGCCCTTGGCCCAGCATGGCAAACCCAGAAAAAAAGGAAACAAAATTCACTCCTTATTAGGTTATTTTCCATTATTTATGAAGTAGTGTTATGACAAACAACTATGATGCATGTTGAACTGCCTGTCAGCTTCACAATCCAGGTAGAAAATAGAAAAGAATGGGGGAACAGAAGTTAAGGCTAAGATCACTGACAAAAAAAGACACCTTTGTGTCCCATGAAATTAAAAATGCATTCAATGCTTTTAAGAAACGTACAAGAGGTACATAATGTGGAGAATCTATAGCAAGAAGCTATTCATTTCTTCTTGCACTTCACACTTCCTCTTGCCCTCTCTTTGGATGCGATCTCAGAAGCCAGATTACAACGAACACAAGCTCTTCTAAAGCTAGCGCCTCGTTCTTGGCAGGACAAGAGAGGCAGTTGGGTTGGAAGCTTTGAAGTTGCTTTTGGGCTTGTCACATGATGCCGCTGCCAGTAGGTTATCTGAGCTGTTGAAATAATTCCTCTTGACTTGGCTGTCACCGAGAAAAAGTTAAGCTTTCTTCTGTGTGTGAATGAGGTTGCACAAATCTCTTGAGTAGGAGCTTTTATATGAAAAGAAAATGGGGAATCCCTGCTGCCTGTATGAGTTTGAAATGCCCTGCGAATTCACAGCCTGACCTGCAGTTCTGTAATGAAATACACAGTTGAACACGTGAAAAAAACTCTCTCATCGTCTAAGCCACACACCTATGGCCTGATTTTTATGCTGCTGTTTCTTCAGCATCTTTGCATCATCTCCCTGGTTTTTGAAAGGTAGTCAGGGACCAATGTTTCACTGTTGGGCTGCAGTCACAGACGAGCCATGAGCTCCACTGAGTTCTCCTCAGTAAGCAAGTAGTATGTGGGTGCATTTTTCTTTTGTGACTTCAAAGACTGCATTAGCACACTGCGTGATGGCCGCCCACAGCACAGTCTCTCCTGCAGCATTGTTTTAGGTAACACCACTGGTGTGAGCTTTTCAACTCCTGGGGCTCGCATCTCTCTGACGATCTCTATTGCAAGCCACTTAGAAGTCAGGAGAGATGCTCTGAGGTATGCCTTCCCTTTTAGTGGGTCATGAATTTTTACAGCCATCTGCACTGTGTCTTCCTGAGCACTGCATTGTAGAGGCATTGCAGTCACAAGTGGGCTCTCTGAAACTTCTTGTGCTGTTGGCAATAAGCAGTAATGCGCAGCTATGCTTTCTTAACCACGCTGCTGTAATTCTATTTCTTCTCTTTTTTGTTTTTAACAATTGGGACTGTCCATACTTTCAGAAAAAATATGCACTAAAATCTCAAGGATTGTTACTTTTGTGATACAATTTACTGTCAAAGACAAATGTTTTATTTTAAAAGACATATATCCTTTAAAACTATTTTAGTAAGCATTGAAGGACACAATCCTGCAAACAAGTGCGTAACTTTACTCGAATGAGTTGACCTTTCCATTACTATCCCACTGAGTGAAGTTAATTGCAAAGATTAATAGTTTAACATATGCATTTACTTGGGAGATGAGGCAAAAAATTATCGTGGGGAGCCATTAATTTTAAATGGCGTATTTCTGCTACATTACTCCAGAGCTGAGTTTTCATGAGAGAAGAGGACTTCTAGGGGTTTTCCCCCAGTGTGTTAACTTGTAAGACCAAAATTCAAACAAGTCTTGTGCTATATTATGCTTCTTGTTGGACGAAATGAGGTATTTTGTTTGTGGTCCTTCAGAAAGGAACAGATCTGCATTAATAGTTTTTCTTGCACTTATTTTACACATACTATGAGGCTTTGTGCTTGGACAAGGGAAAAAGTGATACCAGGGTAGTGAATATTGTGATTCGAAATAACAATTATTAAAAATGTGTAAAGTCCTCTCCAATAAAAATGAAATTGCTGCAATCTTTCTGTCAAAGTCAAGTTGTGCCACAAATTCAGTGGGAACCAAATATGCTCAGAGAATGGTATTTCCCCTTCCTGGTGGGAAATAATATTCCATTTGGTATTATGATATAATTGTGAGGATATCACTATGTTGGTAATGTCAATATTCATTTTTACATTGCTGAGATCCAAATAACACATTTTTTCTCGTTTGCTTAGTAAGTTGTATTTTTGGTAAAGGGGTAGGAGAACTGGCATTCACTGGTGTTTCATAATACATTTAATTCTCAGTAATCAAGGGCCATCTTTTCAAGTCTTTAACCAAGCCAAATTTGTTGACCAAATTGACCAGGGAAAGAAAGAGTCTAGTGGACTTGTTGCCTTTGTCTTTGCTGTGGTTTCTGATCTGCCTATTATGGATTTACTAACAGAGCTGCTGGAGCTGTGAAGGCAGCACCCCAGCACTACAAGGCCCCTCCGTTCTGTGGTTGTGGCCATCACAGTGGTTTCAAAAGGCATTTCCATTACATCTTTGTATACGTGCAAACCCTCATCCCCTTTGAGGAGTGGGTGTGCATGTTGACAGTCCAGCAGTGGCAGTGCTTCCACTCCCTGCATCTCCTCTGCGATTTGCTTAGGAGTTCCTTGGTGTCTCTTTTCCTTGCAAAAGAAAACATGGGCATAACAAAGCCTGGCCCAGCTAAGGAGTTCAAAAGATGGCCTGAAGTAGCTGTTTCAGTCATTAATGAGACAACTTTCTCAGTAACTGTTGTCAATTGTTTTGAGTGGTGCTGTAATTTATTCCAAGTACACTGAGATGTATGTCACTCTTAGGGGGTATCCTATCCCTCTCCATCAGTGACTGACCCTACGCTCACGGCAGAAGCGCTGGATCAGACCATTGCTGCATTTGACACAGTGGAGGATCTGCTCAAACATTTTAACCCGGACTCCTGGCAAGAAGATCTCGAGAATTTGTACACAGACAGTGGCCACCATTATCGAGGCAGGAGCTACCATGACAGGAAGTCCAAAGGTAGGAAAAAGCACTATATACATACTTCGGGGCAAGACCAGACTATCACTTCACTCCTCACAGAAATGTGCATTGGTCAGGTATTAGATTCTGGTGCCTGTGTTGGAGCCCGTGTTGGAGCCACAGGGCAAGCTACCACCTGTTAAAACCAGGAATAAGTCATTTAATCCTTAATCATTTTCTGACTGAGGAGGATCTCGCCTGAGAAATCAGACTGAAAACTGCCCATCTTTATGATGAATTCACAAATAAAAACATAAGCCCATGTGTAAAGGACAGATGGTTCTCAGCTTCACCCTCTTAAACATTGCTTTGTGTGTAAGGCATGGGGCTCCTAATTACCTGCACTATCATCCTCCTTTAAATACCCTGCTTAGGGATTGTTCTCTGTTGAGTGAGAAATAATCACTTTTATCACGTTGTGCTTAGGGAAGCATCTGGTGCAGACACCTGTATGTGCAGCTGGTTTTTAGGATGTGAACATCTCACAGTTTTTCATTATGTTGGCAGGGAAGATTATTATGGTTTAACATCTTTGTCTGTAATTGAACAAAGCACACATTTCTGGGTTATGTTTCTTGTTTCCTTCTGTTAGTTCAAGTCATCCACCAAATGGTAAAGCAAAGGGATGTTAAGCTAACAGTACAAACCCATAATGATAAAGAAACACTATTTAGAAGAGACAGTGGTGCTTTGGGGTAACCATGCACTGAAGGGTCTGATGAAATTGCCCTTTATGTGCAAGTACAGATCTAGGAGGTATGTTAGGGTTCTTCAAGATGACAATTGCTGTAGTTTTCACAGAAGATCTGGAGTGAAATACTTTATTTTAGTTCTCTTCTTAATATTGTCTTCCATTTCCAAGTCAGGTATTTATATCCATTCTTCTT
Organism: Burhinus oedicnemus; assembly: GCA_008921705.1. Lineage (NCBI taxonomy): Eukaryota > Metazoa > Chordata > Aves > Charadriiformes > Burhinidae > Burhinus > Burhinus oedicnemus. Next base: position 675,423 of record VFFE01009189.1, on the reverse strand, counting down.
TTTAACTTTAAAATTATAACGTCCAAGTCACAGTTCTGATTCTGTGCAATCTACCATTTACTTGCATCTCAAATCCCATCCCCCCTATCTTCAGCATGTGCTAAGCAGGGAGAGAGGATTTTAATTCTATGTTTGTAACTTACTTGATATGAAATGATGAGGCTTTGATCTTAAAAGAGATATAAGAGATATAAGAGATATATTAGGGAAAATAGCACCGAGGAGTGTTCCCAGGCCCTGAAATTCAGTTATCATATTGCTAAATTGTCAGCCGGGTCACCGCTTAGTTTTGGCCCAGGCCAAGTGTCATTCTCAGAGGTCATTGCTGGGCATGAACCACGAGTTGGCAGAGACCACCTGCCATTCCTGGTGGGCAGTTTGCATGTGTCCACCTTGTCTTGGAGAATAAAAGGTTAGTGGTAGGGATGTGGGCTGTCCTACGGCTGTTGACCTTTGTGCATGAGAATGACCTCAAGCAGTGCATATGCCTGCAGGGCTATGATCTTATTGGCATCATGGAGATGTGGTGGGATGGCTCCTACGACTGGAGTGCTGGAATCATAGAATCATAGAATTGTTTAGATTGGAAAAGACCTTTAAGATCATCTAGTCCAACCATTGGCCCTACTCTACCAGGTCTGCCACTAAACCATGTCTCTAAGCACCACATCTACACGATTTTTAAACACATCTAGGGATGGTGACTCAACCACCTCCCTGGGCAGCCTCTTCCAGTGTTTGATAACTCTTTCAGTGAAAAATTTTTTCCTAATGTCTAGCCTAAACCTCCCCTGGTGCAACTTGAACCCGTTTCCTCTTGTCCTATCGCTCGTTACTTGGGAGAAGAGATCAGCTCTCATCTCAGTACAGCCTCCTTTCAGGTAGCTGTAGAGAGCAATAAGGTCTCCCCTCAACCTTCTCTTCTCCAGACTAAACAATCCTAATTCCTTCAGCCACTCCTCATAAGACATGTTCTCCAGACCCCTCACCAGCTTTGTTTCCCTTCTCTGGACATGCTCCAGTCCCTCAATGTCCCTTCTAGACTGTGGCACCCAAAACTGAACACAGTACTCAAGCTGTGGCCTCACCAGCGCTGAGTACAGGGGCAAAATGGAAGGATACAGGCTCTTCAGGAAGGACAGGCAGCAGCGACAAGGAGGGGGTGTCACCCTCTATGTCAATGACCAGTTGGAGTTCATGGAGCTCTGCCTGGGGATGGATGAGGAGCCAACTGAGGGCTTATGAATCAGGATGAAAGGGAGTGCAAGGACAGGTGATGTTACAGTGGGGGTCTGCTACAAGCCACTTGACAAGGAAGACCAAGCGGATGAGGACCTCTACAGACAGGTAAGAGCAGCCTCACTTTCACAAGCCTTGGTCTTCATGGGGGGACTTCAACCACCCCTATATCTGTTGGAGGGACAACACAGCAGGGCATGAGCAATGCAGGAGGTTCCTGGAATGCGTTGGTGATACTTTCCTTCTCCAAGTGACAGAGGAGCCAACAAGGAGAGGTGCCATGCTGGACCTTGTTCTCACCAACAAGGAGGGGCTGGTGGGGAATGCAAAGCTCAAGGGTAGCCTTGGCTGCAGTGATCATGAGACGGTGGAGTTCAAGATCCTTAGGGCAGCGAGGAGAGTGCATAGTAAGCTTTCTGCTCTGGATTCAGGAGAACAGACTTTGGCCTCTTCAGGGATCTGCTTGGCAGAGTACCATAGGATAAAGCAGTGGAGGGAAGAGGGGCCCGAGAAAGCTAGCTAATATTCAAGAATCACCTCCTCCAAGCTCAGGAGTGATGCATCCCAACAAGGAGGAAGTCAGGCAAAAACACCAGGAGGCCTGCACGGATGAACAAGGAGCTCCTGGAGAAACTCAGACTCAGAAAGGAAGCCTACAGAAGGTGGAAGCAAGGAGAGGTAGCCTGGGAGGAATACAGAGAAATTGTCTGAGCAGCCAAGGAACAGGTTAGGAAAGCTAAAGCCCTGATAGAATTAAACCTGGCCAGGGACATTAAGGGCAATAAGAGAAGCTTCTACAGGTACATCAGTAATAAAAGGAAGACTAGGGAAAAAGTGGGCCCTCTCTGGAAGGAAATGGGAGACTTTGTTTCCCAGAATATGGAGAAGACTGAGGTACTCAATGACTTTTTTCCCTCAGTCTTCAATGACAAGGGCTCTGGCCACACCACCCAAGTCACAGAAGGAAAAGGCAGGGACTGGGGGAACGAAGAACTGCCCACTGTAGGAGAAGGATCAGGTTGGAGACCATCTGAGGAACCTGAAGGTGCACAAGTCCATGGGACCTTATGAAATTAATCTACAAGTTCTGAGGGAACTGGCAGATGAAGTTGCTAAGCCACTATCCCCATTTTTAAAAAGTGAAAAAAGGAATACCCAGAGATCTACTGGCCGGTCAGTCTCACCTCTGTGCCTGGCAAGACCATGGAGCAGATCCTCCTAGAAACTATGTTAAGGCACATGGAAAATAATGAGGTGATTGGTGGCAGCCAATATGGCTTCACTAAAGGCAAATCGTGCCTGACAAATTTGGTGGCCTTCTACGATGGCATTACAGCAGTGGTGGGTAAGAGAAGAGCAGCAGATGTCACCTACCTGGACTTGTGCAAAGCATTTGAGACTATCCAGCATTACATCCTTGTCTAAATTGCAGAGACATGGATTTGACGGAGGGACCACTCAGTGTATAAGGAATTGGCTGAACAGCCACAGTCAAAGAGTTGCGGTCAACAGCTCAATGTCCAAGTGGAGACCAGTGACAGGTGGCATTCCTCAGGGGTTGGTATTGGGACCAGTGTTGTTTAACATCTTTGTCAGCGACATGGACGGTGGAATTGAGTGCACCCTCAGCAAGTTTGCCAACGACACCAAGCTGTGTGGAGCAGTCAACATGCTGGAGGGAAGGGATGCCATCCAGAAGGACCTGGATAGGCTTGAGAGGTGGGCCCGTGTCAACCTCATAAAGTTCAACAAGGCCAAGTGCAAGGTCCTGCACATGGGTCAGGGCAATCCCAAGCACAAATACAGGCTGGGCAGAGAATGGATTGAGAGCAGCCCTGCTGAGAAGGACTTGGGGGTGTTGGTTGATGAGAAGCTCCACACGAGCCAGCAATGTGTGCTTGAAGCCCAGAAGGCCAACTGCATCCTGGGTTGCATCAAAAGAAGCGTGGCCAGCAGGTCGAGGGAGGTGATTCTGCCTTTCTACTCCACTCTCGTGAGACCCCCACCTGGAGTACTGCATCCAGCTCTGGAGTCCCTCACATAAGAAGGACACGGACCTGTTGGAGCAAGTCCAGAGGAGGGCCATGAAGATGTCAGAGGGGTGGAGCACCTCTGCTATGAAGACAGGCTGAGAGAGTTGGGGTTGTTCAGCCTGGAGAAGAGAAGGCTCGAGGGAGACCTTACAGCAGCATTCCAGTACTTAAAGGGGACCTACAGGAAAGATGGGGAGGGACTCTATCAGGGAGTGTAGTGATAGGACGAGAGTAACATCTTCAAACTGGAAGAGGGGAGATCTAGATTAGATCTCAGGAAGAAATTCTTTATTGTGAGGGTGGTGAGGCACTGGAACAGGTTGCCCAGGGAAGCTGTGGATGCTCCATCCCTGGAGGTGTTCAAGGCCAGGTTGCATGGGGCTTTGAGCAACCAGGTCTGGTGGAAGGTGTCCCTGCCCGTGACAGGGGGGTTGGAACTAGATGATCTTTAAAGTCGCTTCCAATTCTAACCATTCTATGATTCTGTGATGTACAATGTATTAGTAGATACGCTGCCACCTTGGCCTACAGTTTCCAAGACATGCTAGCCATCTGTTATTGGGCTCAGCACTTCAAAGTAATCTGCGATAAAGCCTTAAGCACCCATCCAGTGAAAATTGAACCCTTTTACTGTGTTCCATTTTGGCACGTCAGAAATTTCAGGCAACCACAACAGCACTTTTTGTGAAAAATGTCACCTAACTGCCACAACATCACTTCTGAGATCAGTTTGATCTCATTTAGGGGTCTGTGAAACACAAGCTGTGTGTCCCTTATTCCCAGGCTGGAATTGGCACTGATAGACATGTATACAAAAAGAAATTAAGGGACCGTTTTGATTTTAATAGAAGCTGATAAGAAACCTGTATCTGCTCTCCAGATTTCATTTGATTCTCAGATGATGTTTGGTCTAGTACCCCATATGTTTAAATGACTGCGTATGTATAAAATAGCATTTGCTGCTTTATTGATGCTGATCGTGTAGGCTACAGGTATCAATCTGATCTGGTAGTGCTTGGAAAATTCAGATGCATAAAGGTTTTTCCACTTAGTATAAATGTAATTCAGCTTCTTCGGTAACAAAACACTGTAAAAGACATAAAGAGTTTTCCAGTGATTATTTTAACACTTGATTTATCTTAATAGAATTCTTTTGTTCCTGTTTTGGTTACAGGGATAAGCAAAAAGAGTTTTATAACTTTTTCTTTTGTCTTCAAGCTAAAGGCCAAATTGTCTGACTGTTAGCAGCCCTCTGGACAAAAGTACCTCACCACAATCAAATCCTTAAAAAATTTCAGTTAAAAATTTTTATTTAGTCATAAACTGTTGGCAAGATTAAAGGCTTGTTCTTGAATTATGTCAGGAATAGGGAATAGCTTTAACATGTCTTTAAATTAGAAATGCTTGATGGCTTTTAAACACAGACACTGTGGATCTCTGAGGAATGTTTATAGGCACTGGGATAACCTTGCAGCAAAGAGAGCAATAGATTATATTATCATTTATTTCAGATATCTATCTGTTCCTGCTTCCAGCTTGGGTTTTATTCTTTATGCTTAGTTAGAATAGCCCTCAGGCAGATAAGAATAATTTGATGTAATCTCTGCCTATCTTTCACAGCATTTTCAGAACATATCATATAAATGGTATAAATGAATCACTAATGGTTTCGCTCCTATCCAGCTCTCAGCTCATACCAAATTGTGCCACAAAATTGAGCTTAAAAGGCAGTGTTGCTCAATCCCAATTGTGATAACAGTGATATGTGATAAATGACATTTAAATGGTATGTTTTCTTAATTTGGCAATCAATAATCCACAAAGATAAGGATCAGGGTCAAGGAAATAAGAAGTACAATATTTTAGTATAGCTTAAACTCACAGAATCACAGAATAGATAAAGTGGGAATGTGCATCAGGAGATTGTCTGGTCCAACCCCCCTGCTCAAGGCAGGGTCACCAACAGCAGGTTGCTTGGGACCATGTCCAGTTGAGTTTTGAATACCTCCAAGGACAGGGACTCCATAACCTCTCTGGGGAACCTGTGTCTGACCACCTTGAGAACAGCAATAAAACCCAAAAAATCAAGAACAGCAAAAAAAAGGTTTTTTAAACCTTTAAATAAATTTTTCTGTGTTACAGTTTGAGTCCAATACCTCTTGTCCTTTCAAAGACTCTGGCTCCTGCTTCTTCAGTCACTCCCATCATGTATTTATGCACAGTTATAAGACTGAGCCCTCCCTTGATACCTCCTGCAAGAACCTTAAAGGGGAAGAGTATGTTGATTAAATCTATATGTATGATAACTCCATTCCACCTACAAAATCTGATCTCACACCTCTACAACACTGATATGTCTATTGAGTTAAATGCATTTCTTTCTATTTATACTATTGAAGTGAGATATTGGTATCAGGCATGTCTCACTAATAACCACATGAAGTTTTAAATTTAATTCTACATATGTTCAGTGATGTTTGCTGTTAACCACTCCGCTAGAAGTCAACTATAGAATCACAGAATCACAGAATCGCAGAATGGTAGGTGTTGGAAGGGACCTTCGGAGATCATCTAGTCCAACCCGTCTGCCATAGCAGGTTCATCTAAAGCAGGCTGCACAGAATTGCGTCCAGATGGGTTTTGAATAACTCCAGAGGAGGAGACTTCACAACCTCTCTGGGCAGCCTGTTCCAGTGCTCTGTCACCCTCAACGTAAAAGTTTTTCCTCATGTTGAAACGGAATTTCCTGTGTTCCAGTTTGTGCCCGTTGCCCCTTTTCCTGTCACTGGGCACCACTGAAGAGTCTGGCCTCATCCTCTTGACGCCCGCCTTTTAGATATTTATAAACATTGATGAGATCTCCTCTCAGTCTTCTCTTCTCTAGGCTAAACAGACCCAGGTCTCTCAGCCTTTCCTCACGAGAGGTGCTCCAGTCCCTTGATCATCTTCGTAACCCTATGCTGGACTCTCTCCAGCAGTACCCTGTTGTTCTTGAACCAGGGAGCCCAGAACTGGACACAGTACTCCAGATGTGGCCTCACCAGGGCAGAGTAGAGGGGGAGGATGACCTCCCTTGACCTGCTTGCCACACACCTCTTGAGGCACCCCAGGATGCCATTGGCCTTCTTGGCCACAGGGGTACATTGCCGGCTAATGGTCATCCTGTTGTCCACCAGGACTCCCAGGTCCCTTTCCACAGAGCTGCTTTCCAGCAGGTCAGCCCCTAACGTGTACTGATGCGTGGGATACTGTGCATGGGGTACTGGTGCAGTACCCAACACTTTCCCTTGTTGAATTTCATTATGTTCCTCTCCACCTAACTCTCCAGCCTGTCCAGATCTCGTTGAATGGCAGCACAGCCTTCCGGTGTGTCAGCCACCCCTCCCAGTTTTGTGTCATCAGCAAACTTGCTGAGGGTATGCTCTGTCCCCTCATTAATCGCAGTGAAACCCAGATTGAAAGGAAAGGGCAGAAAAGAAAGGGGAAGATACACATTCGCATTTTCAAAATCCTTAAATGAGAGGCCTTGTATAAACTATAAACTACAGTGTACACCTCCTACATGAAAATATGACAAGTAGGTGTTTGAAATAACCTTTGCAGCAGTTGTAAATATGCTCAAAAAGGTTTGTTAGCCATTGCTGCATTTTAGAAATGCTGAAGGTATGAATATTCAACCTTGAGCTCATTGTAGACTCTTAGGAAAAAGCAGGACATACCAAATAAAGTATATCCTTTAAAATAATTCCTTTTGCATTGCTGTAATATGTTGCAGCTGACCGCAGTGTCATAGTAATTTGGCTATTACAAATATAAAGCATCTCTAAAAGATTAACACTGGCTATTGGATTACTTAATACTGTTCTTAGCAAGAACACATGTAGATATAAAAAAGAAAACAGCCATACTCTACAATTATGTTGAACTCTAGACAAATAGGTTTCAGTTCTTTTAGAGAGTCATAAGGAGCATTCAGATGTGTTTGAAGGAAACCTGTTCATCCTACAATTTAAATTTTTGAAAGCATCAGTGTATCTGCTTGATAACATTAGAAGAGCTCCTCAGAGATACTGTTGTAAACAGTTCTGACCATCAATTAAACATCACCTAGCTTTTCCCGCGTTTGTTTGCATTTGTCTTTTGTTGTTCACTCTGAAGTTTTACATCCCATTGAAAAAGGCTTTATAATTTTAAAAAGACCTCTCCCTGTGAAATGGCTTGTGTACAAATGAAGAAAGAAAGGAGAAGAAGTTCAGTTTCTTATCATAGAAGTAGATCCAAATGTCTAGGGTATGGTACCTAGAGAAAGGGGTCATCTTAAAAAGGAATGTTTTTTTCATAAATAAACCTAGGAAGCAGGACACATGTGGGTAGATACATTCTGGTAATTAGCAAGACTACACACGCCTCTGAGCTCATTTTCTTTTTGGGAAATGTATGCAAGAAGCCTTTGGCTGTCAGAAGAAATTAATCAGGTGGGACATTCTTGCAATAACATCTGTCTGCAATGACAGCTTTACAAGTTAAATAAATAAACACTTGTTGGCATAGCCACACTGCTCTCTAGAAGGGGGCTAGTGAGATAAGACCACAAGTCCTCATGGAATGCTTCTGCTGTCCATTGCCAAACAGGTTCCCAAGATCAGGCAAGTTTCGCCATGTCCTTAACAATAGTTTTTAGTTGTCACTACTTACAGTGGTCTAGTAAGAAGTTAAAATTTGAACTCAGGAATGTCATTTCTCAGGGGTTTGCAAACAGTGGCCAATAAATTACTGCAGACATCCATGTACTCTTCCTTGAAAGGTTCTGGGATGGCTGCCAGCAAGTTTCAGTGTGCCAGACAGGGAGTGCAGGCATCACGAATGCTGAATGCCTGCTCATTCATGGCGAATGCGAATATTCCAAGTAGGTGGAATACCTTCTCAAATAGGTGCTAATGTAAAGTATTCCCTGTGCTTAAAAACCAGGATATTTCTTCCACCCTTCTTCAGCTGGGAACGAAGTTGTCTGTTGCATGCAAACTACAGACATTCATTCATTTCACAGTCTAATTCAGATCTATGTCTGTACTCTTCCCCCTCAGTGACAAATGAGATTTTCCCTCATGCTTTACATGACATTATTGTCGGTCACTGCAGTGAAAGCTTTTCATATTAAACTCTTTTTTAAAATGCTAGTGAGACTTGCAGCGTGTTATTTATCACTGGAATAAGTTGTTCAATTCCATTGATTTCAATGAAGCTATGTCCATTTACGACACTGATGGTTTGGCCTGCTTTTGCTACCTGACCCATACCACAGCTGATAATTAGTTTGCCAGTCTATAATAGGCCCATATATTGTGAACCTTGTTTCATGTGGACCTTTATAATCCCACTGAAATTCTGATCTCTCATTCCTCTAAAATAATAGTATTGAGGTGGTTTGTCTTGGCGTTGTGATTCTGCTGTAAATCCAAATCACAACATTGGTGATTTAACCAGTGGATGATGTGACTGTTTACCATATGTATGGGACTGAATTTTCCAACTCAAGTTCAACCACACCATAGCTTCAGTCAGCTACACCACTGCTCTGAATGTCTTTAACTGCTTGTACAGTACCTCTACTCCACCTAACACAGCCCTGGCACACACCTTCATGCTAGCAGAGCATGAATGCTGGGCATAAAGGTTGGAATACATTCATAGGTCTCTGAAAAATACCATGCTCTACAGGAAGAATTTTTTAAAGCCAAGAGTCAAAATGAAAACAGCAGCACAACCTTTGTTACAAACTGTAAGCCATACCTGAAAAGGGATGAAACTCAAACTAGAACAGAACTCTGCATGTCTGGACTGATACCTGTCAGGTGAAGGAATTTTCATTTGTCATCACTGAACCTCATGAGGTTCTTGCTAGCACATTTCTGCAGCCTGCTGAGGTACTTCCGAAAGGCAGCCCTGCAGCACATGGACAACTTTCCACAATTTGATGTCACTGACAAATTCGCTGAAGGTTCGCACCATTCCATTGTTCGGGTCATTAGTGAAGATCTTGAGCAGTATTGACCCCCTGGGGAATATTGCTGGTAACCAGCCACCAGTTGTACTTGGAATTGCTGATCACTTTATTCAAGCTCCTTGGACCATCTGGTTATGTACCGAATTTGTAATCCATCGATCCCATTATAGCTCAGCAGTTTAGCTGCAAGGATGCTAGGGACCGCCGTCAGAAATCAGCAGATGCCTCTGCTGCTTTCACCTTATCCAGCAAGGCAGTTGTCTCGTCATAGCAGACTCTCAGGAGGGTCAGTCACAATGCTGTTCCCAGTCACCCTCTTGTCTTTCATGTGCCTGGACATTGTTTCCAGACGGATTTACTCCTTAATTTTACCATGGGCTGAGGCTAGGCTGACTGATCTGCAACTGCCTGAATCCTTCTTGCCTTGCTTGTAGATGGCCTTGACATGTGGTGTAGGAATACTGTGGGAAGGTGGCTACCATCTTTTACACCTCAGCTCCAGTCTGTGGCTGATACATGAAAAAATGTAAAATGTTCAGGTACGACAGTTAGGGCCATGTGTAAATTTGGAACAGATAAAGAGTTAAAAGAAACTCTAACAGACTGCCTGTCTTTTTAAAATCAATCAGTGACCAGCAGCATAGGTTTTCTCTCCTCTCCAGTCTTCAGGGCTGTACCTTCTGAATAAGACATGGTATGAGCTGTAGTCCCCAATTTCAGTGTTTACCTCTGATTAAGATCAGTGTTTCAAGGTAAGCACGTGCCTTAGCGCTATTGTGAAATGAGGATGGATTTAAGCACAGGATTTAAGGGGGAGGAAGGGGCAAATGCTGTACCCCAAGTATCCAGCTTACTGCTCCAGTACATCTTTTTATGTCTGCCTTGCCTTTAAATTGAATCTCTGATGCAGACATTCCATAATAATACTTTGAAGTTATTTGCATCTGGTCTACAGAACCTTTTAGTTCTAGTTTTAAATTAAGGACTCCAGTGGTTTCAGTCCTTGATAAGTAAAGCAGCAGGATTTCACACCAATCACACCAAGGCTCGGTTACATTTTAGTCACAGCAGTGAAGTGATGCATGAAACTGACTGTACTGTAAAATCTCATTGTTATATGGATGAGGAAATGGCCTGGCTCCAGACAGTAAAACAATCCCAAGACAGGGAAAAATGTATATTGAAGCTTTCAGCAGAGAGTTGTTCAGAGCAAAATGTGTTCTTTTGTTAGGGGGCTGCAAACCATGGTCTAAAGCTAATTAGGGAACTGTTCTTGGGTGTCAGTGTGATGCTACCAGAGTACAGTACACGCTGTTCACACAAGACACTGCATGCTCACCTTATCCCACCAAGCACTGGATTTCTGTAGAGCAGAGTCAAAAAGAGCATAGGTGTTTACCTCCAGATGAATTTTGCTGGAGGATGACTTATGTATCTCTTAAACCCTTTATTTAGTCTTTTCTTCTCTGCTTGCAGTTATTTATTTTCATGATTTCAGCATCACTAAAGTAAGACCTTTCTGCTATTGTATTTGTCCATTTCAACCTCGACTCTGATACCCGAGATACGCCAAAGTGCAGAGAATTCACATCTTAACTGATAACTCTGGGATTTGGGGTCCTGAAAACTGCTAATAAGTCAGGATCAGAATGCCTTGAGTATGAAACCAAGGAGAATTCATGCAATTTTCGATTGGAAAATTTCCCATAGGTTTTTCAAAAATGGTTCATCATAGAAAAATGCGCTAAATAAAATGTATTTTGTTACTGGTTGATTTCAGAATTCCTGAAGAATGCATCCAGAAAAAAGTTTTGAGCCCTCTTGAAAATAGCTGATTCCTTCATGCCGCATAGAGAAAAAATTATCCTAATTATCTGGTTATTCCCTCCTATGCTTCAAGCAAGTCAACAGCTCTCCACAGTACTGACTCAGCTACAGCCTAAGAGACCCTGCAAAGACTTCTGAAAGTCGTCAAAACTAGGCTTTTGAAGGCGAGGGAGCAAAGCCTTCCCTCCAGTGAAAGCCCTTTGCCAGGTCACCCCTTGCCATTTAAATTGAGCAGCTTAAGTACTGAAGCTAATATGTGTAACGCTGTGATGGATATAATATGCTCTCTGCAGGGAAGCCCCCCCACCCTGGTCCTTTAAATGCTGGTGCTTTCCCTCTCCGCCAGTCTCATTACAAAGACTCATTTCTGTGTTGATAACACAGCAGTGATAATAGGTATCAGCTCAATGCAGGATGGAAGACTGTTGAGCCTGAGGGGAAATTTCATCTGTGCTAGAGCAAATTTTGTTCCATACCCTGAAGATCTCCTGGACACAGATGTCAGTTTGTGTGACCTGGGTCTGGGCCCCCTTTAATGACCAGTTTGTTACTGGAAGCCTTGTTTTCTATGTTACCACAGATGAATTAAGGCTGAATTAAGCTTTTGAGCATTTTATTCCAACTCTCTCTAGGAATGCACCATCAGCAAATGCCATCCTAGTCCATGACCAGCCTGTCCGTATAGGAGCCTGCTCATATCAGTATCCATTCCCCTGGATTGCTGCAGCACCAGAGTGTGGATGATGCAGGCTTTCCCTTCAAGAAATCTCATTAATCATGAAAGCAGAATATTTTCTGCCCTCTTTTTCCTTTGGTTAATTTTTTCTTCACATCAATCGGCTGAAATTAATAGTAGCTGGATACCTCTTTACATTATCTGTAAGCAAAGCTGATGGCAAAGGTCCTGATGAGAACATTTAGAGGAATGGGAAACACTTCACTGTGAGAAGAATTAGCCTGGGAGCCTGTGATGAGAAGGGGTGGCTTTGGAGAATGACAGTGGAGAAGAAAATATCATCTGTTAAAACAAAGAAATCAATATTCTCTGGACTTCTAAGTCCTGGCTCTGGACATTCAGAGTGTATTTTTCTCCCAGTGAATGAGTATACCAGCAGCCCCATTGATTTTGTGCCTATATCAGGAGGATGATCTATACCTCTTTTGGAGAGATGCTAGCTCTCTGGAGAGAACCGCTGAGATTTCATGGCAAGATGTATCACAATTGCTAGAAAATCACAATTTATCTGCTACATTCCCATTGACTGAGATAACATCTTGCCAGAAAAGTGAAGCTGCTATGATTTTGTGTAATAGCACTTGTGACATTTACGTACCCTTGCCTCTTGCATATATGCCTTGTGAATATCTCCAGGCCAGAATGTAAAGGTGCATGATATTTACAAATCACAGCTTTTTCCACAATTTACTTTGTGATGTTGACAAGGACTGAGTCACAGGAGGTATAAAGTGTTTTTGTTGGAGGTTTTCACATGTTTGTAGTAAAGCACAAGCATAGGTGCACTTAGGACCAGAGATGGTGATGAGCTATTAAACGTGCATGTGAAAATCTGATATGTTCACAGACACTAGACTGTTATCTCAGTTCTCATTTGAGTCATTCCTATTTTCCTGTTGATGTTTCTATTAGCAAATACTGTTTGGGGTGGGAAACTCAACACAAGTTCACATGTCCTCCAGTCCTGAATGAATTATTGAGCTTTTGAACATTTAGTTGGTGGACAGAATCCTAAGGAAAAGAAGAAGGCAGAAAAGGACGGAAAAAGAAATCAGAAAACTTCTATAGGAATAAACCTCATTAAATTTGTTACTTTTATCTGTGTTACAAGTGAGGAAAACAGATTTATGGAAGGGGTTTTTTATTTTAGCTTTACAAGCGCAAGCTAGAAACAGCACTTAAACTCACAGTTGATAGTCTATAAGTTATTTTTATGGTTGGATTTACTACTTGTTTACATGACGCATCTCACAGAGATACCATGTATTTAACATCAACCAACTACTGGCATTCAATGAAGCTCATTAGTTTTAATTGTATTTATTTGTATGCCTATTATAGTAGCATTTACCAGCTGAAATTAATATTGCTTAGATTGATTTCTCCATCTAAAAGAGAGTTATCTAGACTCTATCCATAAACAATACAGACAGGCAACTTGAGAAAGCAAGTCATGCCACCTGTCCTAAATGCCCTTGTGAGGAAGGGATGAATCACTCCCCAAAGACATTTCTCTACTGACCACAGGAAGAGCTTTGTTTCAAGTGTTTGCCTTTTGTATGCCTGCAGTTAGGCAAAAGGAGTTATGCCCGTAATAACAAAAAAGAGCTCATCATCTAAGTAAGCCACGTATACGCAGAGGAAGGAAGACAGTAGCAGAGGTGGAATATCTTATCCAAGGATCCAACAGATCAGTGACAAAGCAAATAAAATAACCAGTCTTCAGCTTTCAGGTCAATACTTTACTGTAAGCTTTCCCTTCACCTTTATAGTCAGTGTGAGCTCTGCTATGGGAGTCAGTGGGAGCAGGATGAGAGCCTGGATGGCCACCTGTAATGATTTAAAATTGGTGGGTTTATGTTTTTCTGTTCGGAAATCACTGCTGTGCTTCACATATTTTCCAACCAATGTTACATCACTTTGTGTTAGAGACTGCCTGGGGAGCAGTATAAACCAGAGGAACGTCCCACTCAAACCTTACTAATGAAACTTCTTTTGCATTGCAGTTGACCTGGACAGGTTGAATGATGATGTGAAACGTTACAGCTGCACTCCGAGAAACTACTCTGTCAATTTAAGGGAGGAACTGAAGCTGACAAATGTAGTTTTCTTCCCCCGCTGCCTCCTTGTCCAGCGCTGTGGAGGAAACTGTGGCTGCGGGACTTCAAACTGGAAATCCTGCACGTGCATGTCAGGGAAAACAGTGAAAAAATATCATGAGGTATTTTCACTCTTTTTCTTTTCTTTGGTATTTTTTGGGGGTATTTATTGCTTACGTGGATTCTGAAGGCCACACATCTCAGAGCCATATGTGCCGCTTATATTGATTATCATGTTATCATTATCATTATACTAGATCATGTGACGTTATCATGTTATATTGTCATGCTTATATTGATTATCATGTTGGATTTGCAGTGCAAAAATCACTGACGGCAGTAAAGTATCATAGGCACAGATGCCATCATTTGAGAGGGACCAGAGTGATTAAGTGAGTGCACCCTGTGCTCACCACTCTTCCTGACGTGCAGGATCTGCTTAGGCTTCCAGACAGGTTCAGGTAGCCTTAGAGCGGAACTTAGACTTAGATAACAGCATTGCTCTTGCTGTCCATGCTGGATACCAGCTTGGTACCTCGTGGAGCAGCATTCGTACCTTCCGCTGCAGTAAGCTGTAGAGAGACACACACCCACGCAGTCAACCTGCAGGAAAGCCTGATTTTAAGTAAGTTTAATATTAATGTCTTTAATGCCACAACATCGCCCAGCGATTTGCATTTGGAAGTGGGAAATAAGCAGAGTGGAAGGAAGTAATATATCTGTGAGAAAGGGGTGTTAGGTATGTATGGGTAATTTAGAAGAACTTCTGCATCCTGTCTGTGTGGATGCTACCACAGCATCCTAGTGAACTTTGTTGCAAGAATGAGGCTTACGTTGGACTGATTTTTCCCAGCAAAGGACTGACACAACGTGAATGTATATACCACTGGAAATATTCTTTGTGGTAACACAGAGACATATGCCTTGAGACATTTCGCTGCACTTCCTCTTGTTTTGCACTATATCTTTTAAACTTATGCCCATGCTCGGAAATGACAATTAAGTCACTTGTAAACTCTCTTCCCTTCCAGATTTAGAACTGTAGAAAGCAGCTGAATTTTTCGGCCTTAGCTTTTTTCCCACTTAGAGATTTTTTAGGAAGGCAAAATTTTTGCATAAGAATAAAGTCCATTAAATTTATTTTTAATCCATTCAGAAGACATTTAGAGAGGAAAAAAAAAAAAAAACAAGGAAAGAGCATTTTATATTCTTGCCTCTAAATCAGTATTTTCAGAACCAGACATGAACAATGTTCACTAAAGTGAACATATCTAGGAAGGTTACTTGGTATTATCTTTTCTGTTGTCTGAAAGTAGGTAGCCGCATGCCATTCTGACTTGATTTCTGACACATATCTCTTATAAGATTTACCACTTGGCTTAAGTCTCAAGTGAAAATGAACTTTATGGACTTTAAATCTGGATGTGATGTGCGCTCATACCATAAAGATATTAACTTGGGAGACCCTAGGGCTGCAATAGCAGAAGGCCATTGAAGGTCAGACCTTTGACTCACTGTGAGCCGTGTGGTTACTCTTTTCCAAGATAAGAGATATTTTCTCACAATTAACTGCAGAATACAGCATACTCCACATCAGCTAGGACTAGAGAATAGTTAATATTTTATCTAATTTTAAACAAGATGCAGGGGCTGACCCTGGTAATTATAGAGCGGAAAGCCTTATCTCAGTGGTAGAAAAGTTAATTGGAAAAAGAATTAATAGGTATAAACCACCTAGATCACTATAAGCTGATAAAATGAACTCGGAATGCCTTATGTATGAATAAATATTTATACAGCACCACAACATTGTACAAGAATGCTAAAAGACCTAGCACCTTCTTCAGAGAACAAACAGTTGACCAGACAAGATCAGACATGGATTAGAAGCTGGTTAAGAGATAAAGAGCAAAGAGGTGGAAGAGATGAGCAATTTTCTACATAGGAAGTGGCTATCTGTGGGTGCTCCCAGCACGTGGATTTAGTGTTATTTCATGTATGATCAGTCTGGAGCCGGGGGGGAACAGAGAGGTGGCAAAAATGACAGCTAGCTCGGGAGATAACGTACTTTTGACAGCAGAGAAGGCTGTGAGGGATTTCAGAAGGCCTAGGTAACTACTTATAAATCCAGTTTAGAAAAGCAGCAAGCATTAGGATGAGTAGTCTCAACTATTTATTCATGTAACACTGGGTGTGTCAGGGGAGGAGGGAGAAACGAGGGGTGGAAGTTGGACTAAAGGTCGAGTAGTGGATCACCATAAAGAGCTTCAGGAAAACAGTTACTTAGTGCAGTGGTGATAGGACAAAAACAAGTGACAGTCTTTGTAGGAATAGAGGTGAGCAGGTAATAACACAGCAAATATTATGGCCTGGATAAATTGTTGGGGTACTTATACCCGGTTTTGACCGTTGGTGCTTAGAAGGATACAAGCAGACGTAGAAAAGATATATAGAAGCAGAAAACATATATCAAGAGAGACACAGGAGAAGATATAAATCGAAAACATTTGTAAGGAAAGTGGCTTAAAAGTTTTTGATAATTCCCAGAAAAAACTGGGACTAAGAGAGGACACAGTGAAAGATAGAAAATAGTAAATAGTTCCTAAAGGAAAATTAGGTCTTCCTAAATAATCTTTTCCTTAAGAAGAAGAGAGAGATTGAAAAGGAACTAATTTAAAATTATAAAAAGGAATTTGATTTTTTTGCACAGTAAATCTGTATGGAATTTCAGCCCTTAAATATGAGTGGTGCATAATTCAGAAGGATTCCGAGAGAACTAGAAGTAAAATATAAACTAAAGAATCCTGGTTCACATCTGTATCAGAACATAAGCCAACTATTGACAGTAGCTAGAAAAAAAAATGCTGATTTAAACATGTTATCAAGCACTTATTTTTTGTCAGGTGTTTTGGAGCATCTGGTGCTGGGACAACAGAATATCACAGTAATCAGGAATTTGTCAGAAACAGCATGTCATGTCTTATGGCCAGCCCAAATTAATCACTGAATTCAGGAAATTTGATATTCACACTAATGTGTCACTGCTAATTTATTTCACTACTCCTTTGTTCTCTGAAAACCGTATGAATTCAAGACAGTATTTCAGCTTTAACATTAAATGGCTTTTGTAAGTTTAAATTTAAACTTAATCCCTTAGGGATGAATTAACAGCTCACTGAGCAGAAATTTAGCCAAGTGGCTCCCATTAACATGAGTGGAAGTCATGCAGATAAATTCACGTATGACATACTAAAGATGTGTCCATTAATGTTAGTCCAAAATATTTTCCACTTTATTATTATTATTAGCCACGCACAACTAATCGGTTTTATTCTTTATTCTCACTTAACTCTAATTTTATTTAAATGCCTGGCAGAAAAGGCACTGAGGAGGGGCCTCTCAACATGCTGGTTTTAGAACCGTGGAGCTGGTTTACTCTTTTCAAAGCCAGTTTGAAACCCACTAACCTTAACCCAAAAGCCGTTAGTTGCATAATGAAGGACAGAGCTTCACACTTTATGAAAACCCCAGTGTTGTTAATTTGCTTGAAAATCTCTGCCTTCTGCTGCAGGAGAATATAGGTGAGATTCAAACACAAGTCTCAATTCCTTTGATTTACTTGCAAAAGACACCAGAAGGAAGTATAAGGTAGTGGAGCAAAGAAGGTGTTTGCAGCAGCTAAAACTGAATCCTGCAGACTGCCATGCCAGCAAAGAGCTCTTTTTTGGGGCTCTTGAAGCCCAGAGAAGCGGCTAGCTCATGCCGGCACCGGCAGCTCGGGGGCAGGCTGCTGATGGGGCAGGGGCAGAGCTGGCACCACCCACGGCAGTTCTAAACGTGCCCTTCTGGAGCACGGCGGCCGGTTGCTGCGCACCGAGGAATTCAGTCTGCACTCAGCGAGGTTAAGTTCAACTGGTGGTAACTGGTCCCCTTCCCGGCTCGAGAGGCAAACTCGACTCAAGTAGTGGTTGTTGCCCTCCCAGAAGAGGACCTAGCCATGGTTACCACTCGTCCGAAATCCCTTGCGAGAAGGCATGTGGCGACCCAGACGGAGCTTGTGTAAAAACCTGCAGCCATGCAGGTCTCTGGCTGCAGGGAGTGCCCGAGCCTGTCACTCGCACTGGAGGACAGCAGAGACACCACCTGTGTGCGGTGTGACCAGGTGAATGACCTGCTCAGCCTGGTGGCAGAGCTGAGGGAGGAAGGGGACAGGCTCAGGAGTATCAGAGAGTGTGAGAGGGAGATAGGTTGGTGGAGCCACACCTCGAGGCCAAGGCAGCAGACAGAGGGCCCACAAGAAGTAAAGGATCCCCTCCCCTCTTGCCACCAGGCAGGAGGAGGGGAACTGAGAGACGGTGGGGATTGGAAACAGGTCCCTGCTCAGGGAGGCAGGCGAGTCCCCTCCCGGCCTCCCTCACCTTCCCAGTTGCCCTTACACAACAGGTATGGGGCTCTGGAACTTGAGGGCCAGGCAAATGAGGAAACAGATGAAGATTCTTCCAGGGGGTTGCCTAGGGTGAGTCAGTCAGTCCCACGCATTAGGACTGCTTCTGTTAAGAGAAAAAGGAGGGTAATTGTTGTAGGCGACTCCCTTCTGAGAGGAACAGAGGGCCCCATATGCTGACCAGATCCATCCCACAGAGAAGTCTGCTGCCTCCCTGGGGCCCGGGTTAGGGATATCACTAGGAAACTCCCTGGTCTGCTACGGCCCTCTGGTTATTATCCGCTCCTGGTTGTGCAACTGGGCAGTGATGAGGTGGCAGTCAGTAGCCCAAAAGTGATTAAAAGGGACTTCAGGGCACTGGGGCGACTGGTCAAGGGATCGGGAGCACAGGTAGTGTTTTCCTCAATCCCTTCGGTGGCAGGGAAGGACGCTGAGAGGAACATGAAAACACGCCTTTTAAACACATGGCTCAGAGGCTGATGCCACTGGTGAAATTTTGATTTTTTTTGATCATGGGGAGGTTTACATGGCACCAAGCCTGCTGGTGACAAATGGAATCCAGCTGTCTCAAAGAGGGAAAAGGATCCTTGCTCATGAGATGGCAGGGCTCATTGAGAGGGCTTTACACTAGGTACGAAGGGGAAAGGGAATAGAATCAAGCTCGTTAGAGATGAGCCTGGGGGCAGCATGCCAACATTGGGGGAGAAATTGATAGCCCAGCTCAAGTGCATCTACACCAGTGCACGCAGCGTGGGCTACAAACAGGAGGAGCTGGAAGCCATTGTGAAGCAGGGTAGTTATGATATAGTCACCATCACAGAAACATGGTGGCATGACTGGAATGTTGCAATGGATGGATATAGGCTCTTCAGAAGGGATAGGCAGGGAAGGAGAGGTGGTGGGGTGGCTCTATATGTTAGAGAGTGTTTTGATTGTAAAGAGCTCAAGGACTGTGAAGGCAAGGTCGAGTGCTTATGGGTAAGGATGAGGGGGAAGGCCAACAAGGCAGATATCCTGTTGGGAGTCTGTTATAGACCACCCAATCAGGATGAAGCAATAGACGAAGCATTCTACAAGTGGCTGACGGAAGTCTCACAGTCCCCAGCCCTTGCCCTAGTGGGGGACTTCAACTTACCAGACATCTGCTGGAAATACAACACAGCAGAGAGGAAACAATCTAGGTGATTCCTGGAGTGTGTGGAAGATAACTTCCTGACACAACTGGTAAGTGAGCCTACCAGGGGAGGTGCCTTGCTAGACCTACTGCTCACAAATAGAGAAGATCTGGTGGGTGATGTGGTGGTCAGAGGCCGTCTTGGGCTTAGCGACCATGAAATGATAGAGTTCTCAATTCTTGGCGAAGTAAGGAAGGGGGTCAGCAAAACCACTACCATGGACTTCCGGAAGGCAGACTTCAACCTGTTCAGGACACTTGTTAAAAGAGTCCCTTGGGAGACAGTCCTGAAGGGCAAAGGGGTCCAGGAAGCCTGGACATTCTTCAAGAAGGAAGTCTTAGAGGCGCAGGGGCAGGCTGTTCCCATGTGTCGTAAGATGAACTGTCGGGGAAGACAACCGGCCTGGCTGAACAGGGAGCTCTTGCTGGGACTCAGGAAAAAAAGGAGAGTTTACCACCTTTGGAAGAAGGGGAAGGCAACACAAGAAGAGTATAGGGATCTAGTTAGGTCATGCAGAAAAAACATCAGAAAGGCAAAAGAACAGCTAGAACTTAACTGTTGTAAGAGATAACAAAAAAGGTTTTTACAAATACATTAACAACAAAAAGAGAGCCAGGGAGAATCTCCACCCCTTATTGGATGCAGAGGGGAAGATTGTCAACAAGGATGAGGAAAAGGCTGAGGTACTTAATGCGTTCTTTGCCTCCCTCTTTAATAGTAAGACCAGTCATCCTCAGGGTATTCAGCCCCCTGAGCTGGAAGACAGGGATGAAGAACAGAATAATCCCCCCATAATCCAAGAGGAGGCAGTTAGTGACCTGCTGTGCCAACTGG